>JAESVK010000096.1:890920-906361 GCA_017140935.1 Hamamelis virginiana | reverse complement strand
TGTTTTCATGATTTTTAGAGTGGTTAAAGGTTCATATTCAAATCTGTCCGGATTTGTTTATGCCCTTAAATCACTTCTAAAAATTATTTTAAGGCCAAATCCAACTTAGAAATATGCTTAGGTTCACATAGATTAATTAGTATGTATTTAGGAGCATTATCATGCATTGTTAGGATTAATATCATGCACATTTGTTTGGATTTATTTAAATTACAGCATGCATTGCATTAGGGTTTTAGGGTTTTAGACAAACTTTAGGGCTAGTTAGAGACCCTAGGCTTAGGAAGGTCACTTGACCTTCCCTAGGACTGTCCTTTGTTGTAAAGACCGTCATCTGATTTAAGTATTGCATTTGATTTGAGAGTCTATTTTCGAGGAATTTTCTAAAAAGATTTTAATGTGATTTTTATGAAATGAATATGATTTTTATAAAAGATTTGATTATTAATTGATTTTCAAAAGAATTTGAAATGTTTTAAAATTTTTATCTTGGGATAAGATTCTACCAATATGATTTGTTTTATTGAAATATCTTTGAAAAAGATTTTCAATTGGAATTTAATTCTAAAGATAAGATTTGTTTAGAATATTTGGATTTTATGAAAGTCTTTTAATTTGAAATGATTTTGTAAATGATTTTAAACAGATAAAATAACTCTCGAAGCTAGAGTCTTGAATTAGGTTGAATACCTTTGATGATGTGATCGATTACAATAGGAGAGTCCTAGGGTATCGAACTACGTGGACTTTGATACTTGCTAGGTGATACTAGTAAGTTACGTAGGCGCTAATAGGGCTCAAGTCCGCCCTAGGATGCCCATAGGGTATTCTAGGTTCTTAGGGTTTGTTTGTATTTTTTTATTATTAATATAACTAATATAGATAATGCATTTATATCACTACTTTATTGGTTGATTTAGATTATTTAGGATTGTTTGTAATAAGAATTTTAAATAGCCCAAATAAATTAGAAGTCCTTTAATTAGGGCGAGGTGGGTGCCTACAAGTAAAAGCTTGGAACCTTCCCACGTCGTAACCTAGCCCCCGGATCCAACTCTGGTTTGTAGACTATTTTTTCATTGAAAATGGAGTTTGTTTTGTTTTGTTTTATTGAAAATAAAATATTTTTCATCGTTTCCTTATTCCTTAAAAATAAGGTGGCGACTCCTTTGTTTTGTTTGTTTTCTAAACCCCCCTAATCACATCGCCCGGTGACCATGTGGATCCTCCTCATAAAGCCCCCGCCCTGTGGCTGGTCCACAACTGCCTTCGGATGCTGCTATACATGGACAAAAGAGTGGCATTGCAACTAGGATAAAGAAAAACCTGTTTGTTTTTGTCCTAGAGTTGGTAAAATTTTTGAAACCATCTGAAAATTTTGAAAATTTTGAAAATTTTAAAGGTGAATATACCTTTTCTATATCCCTTTTGCTAGGAGATAATGGGTAATTTGTTAAATGAAATGGGAACTCTAGAGATTAAGAAAAATCTATTTACAAGTTTTCATTTACTATGTTTTATATACTTTCACTTTGTTGCAACCAACCTAAAAATTTTCATATTTCAATCTTCAACTATATTAATTATCCCTTTGCCATGCCTTTTTCTTTTTACATTCAAATTGGACACAAATTGACATTACGATTATTTACACACTTTGAAGGAAGGTTCTTTACTAAAAGATAACCTCTTCCAAAGCACACATTAGTTTTGGATATTACTCATAACATTGCATTTATAAAGCATTGATTGCCTATAACTACAAGATGGTCTTCTAAGGATAGTAGTACTTTACAAGCTTATTGGATTGCCTATTCTCACTACAACAAATTGGCTCTTTTGCGGCAATTTTTTTTGTCGCAAAAAGTTTTAAATTCATTGCAAATAATCATTTGTGACAAAAATGAGTTCGTCATCTAGTTGTCACTAGAAGCTCGTCACAGAAAATATATAGCGACAAAAGTTAGGTATTGTCACAAAAAATAAACTATTAGTGACCAAATTGTTGTCGTCCCAAAAAACATACTAGTAGCGACAAAAGTTATTGGCGACAAATAGGTAAATTTTTAGTGACACTTTTTAAACCGTCGTGAAAACTATATTATTAGTGACAAATTAATAAATTTTCACCAAAAACAAACTTTTTGCGACAAATTTATTAGCGACAAAGAAAGTAATATATTAGCAACAACATTATATATGTCACAAATTGTAACCTATTAGCGACAAACTTATAATTGTTGCCGAATATTCAATTTTAATGACAAATTATTTTTGTTGCTAAAAATTTGTAATTTTGTCGCAAATATGATAAAAAATCTTGTCACAAATACCAATTGTTAATAAATAACGGGTTGAATCGCTCCAACCCGTATTTGGATCCGCTCACAAAGGGGATATAATCAGCTGATAAGTATTCCTAGTTTGAATTGAACTTATAGTTTAAATTCAAATTAGGAGATATTCCCTCATCCCTTATCAGATGGGATTAGTTATATCAAGTGGATATAACTCTACCCATCCCCTGCGATAATCAATAAATATATACGTAAGTAACATATCAAAAGATATGCTATGTGTGTGTGAGTTTCTCTCTCTCTAAAGTTCTCTCCATTAGAGCTATTCTTAGCTCTTGGGCTTTGGGTCGTGGAATTTGTGGGCAACTCTAGTAGCCATCCCAAAATCTCACAAGCAAGGACTACACGAGGGTTTTGAAGGCTGTGACAGAGGCTAGTAACAAGCCAGCATATAGGATCTAAATTCTTCTGCAACGAGGGTACATTTCGATCTCGAAATTTACATTTTATATGTGTTTTGATTTGTATATTACATATTCAATATGTGTTTACATTGGTATCACAGCCTTAGTTTGGCTTGATTCGCCCTTATGCCATGGGATTGAATTTTCTCTCTTTAAACACACCATTAATGGACCTTTAAATTTCATTTTTTTGAAAAGATGGTTTTCATTCAAAATTTTTATAGGGTTTTATTTCCCATGATGTAAGGAACATACCTGGAAATTTTGAGGTTCAATGGAGTTGTGGTTGAGGAGAAAAATCAAACCCAAGTCATGTTTTTTATTAAAACCCGAAACTTTGAGCATTTTTTTGATAAGCTTAGACTTCGCATGGGTTAACTTGGCTGGTATAGTAATGGTCCTTGTTACATAAGCTTTAAAATGATAGGTCACACGAATTTTTTGGACCTCTATGGAGGGAGATATAAGCACCGAAAGTTGTACCTGTTGCAAGTTTTGCAAGTTTTTTTTTCCTGGTTCAAAAATCACATACGTGAGGATGAAGAAGACATGGGTGGGCAGCTCGAGCGAAGCCCACTCTCGGGTCCTTGAGAGTGTGGGCAAGTGAGCGCACTTCCCAAGGTTGTTTTGCTCCAATTTTTTTTAAACTGTTTAGTTTTTAATTTCCAATTTTTTTGGTTATTTTTTCATATTTTTTTATCGGTCAAAAAATTAAAATTTATTTTTGGAAAGTAAATTACTATTTGGAGCAACTTCATCGCGAGAGTACGGATTCGTTTGATTGAGTTTTGATCCCAAATTTTTTGTGTAGACTTCAAGGATTATTACGGACATTCTGGACCTATGTACTCTCCCCAGTACTTTCTGGAATTTTATTTTAATTTTTTAATCAACTCATGTATAAATAACATTATTTTTTTTATGTTTTAAAATTAAAAGAAAAATTCCAGAATACTACTTATATGTTTTTAAGGATGGAGTACACTGTTTAAAGTTCTTTGTGATTTGGATCATCACTTGTACATGGGTTTTTGACCCAAATATTAATTAAAATGGTTAATTAATTATTATTTGCATTACACAATTAGTTTGTGTTCAATGCTACCTAGCCGCCATGGTTTGTAAGACTTTGGCATGCTCCTACGTGAGTTGAGTGTGGCCTATCTATCCATTAATTAAAAGACCATTATGTGTTAAGTGTTAGCATGTTAGATTAGATTTAATAAAATAGAATAAAATTGATAACTCTTGTATGGCTTATGTATTATATGTGTTGTATGTATTAAGAAATTTTCACAAAATGCGAAGTGCGGCATCCCCAAATATAATCCCATTTACATTTATGTCAGTAGATGATTTGTATAAGTATTTACAATAGAGATGTAATTTTTTTTTGGAGGGATATTTGTAAGGGGATGTGTTTTCGCGCCAAGCATTATATGTGAGAGATTCTTAAAACATAAGCCAAAGTTATCAAATTTTGAATTCATATGGAATTCATGCGCATTTTGTTGTATGGCGCAATATAAATGATATTTTTAATTATCTATTAATTTAAATAATCATATGGTTAATTAGGCATGGTTCCGATACCCCTAATTTTTAAATTTGTTCAAAAATTAATAAATAAATATACTCTCATTCTACGTTTTTGGGAGATGATTATGAGCATAGTGATTTTTCGATTCTGATACGTAGAAAAAGATAATATTTATTGATTGAATTTTGAATAAACATAGAAGATGTGTGCAATAAATAATAATGAAAAATCTTGCATTTTTGAATGTAGACAATGGCTTCTAAGAATGTAGTAGCAGACCTAGTTAGGGGCGACAAACTAACCGGCGCAAACTATGACATCTGACATAAGAAGGTCCAGTATCTTCTTAATGAGCAAGAGCTCCTGGACTTTGTGACCAGTAAGATGTCCAAACCTGATGAAGGGCAAACGGCCCAACACCGTCGTGATATGGAGGTCTACCAGAATTGGTATAAAAAAGATCGTAGTGGGCGCTTTATTATGTTGAGCAGCATGCACGATGATCTTATTGGTGAGTATGAGACTTGCCTAACTGCCAAGGACATGTGGGATCAACTTAAGTTTGACTTTGGAGGCACTTCCACCACAAGACTGAGGAGCTTAGTGCTCAAGTTTGATGTGTATTGTAAGGATACTAAGTGCACGATGACCGAGCATCTTCGAAAGATGTCTGGGATGATTCGTGAACTGAAAGCTGCTGGAAATGTCCTTACTGATGAGCAGTAAGTGCAAGCTGTCATTCGATCTCTGCCTAATTCATGGGTCAACATGAAACAAATTTTGACCCATAACGAGAATATCAAGAATTTTCTGATATTTCTCACCATGTGGAACTAGAAGGGGAGCGCCAAGAGGCGACTAAATCTGTAGCCTTACTTGCCCAAGGGGGGAAGGGCAGACCAAATGGGCCAAATGGGCCTAAGTGCAAAGTTAAGGGCAAAAATGTAGGGCAGGGAAAGAATAGCACTGATGCTTCCAAATTCAAACGAAAAAGGGGAAAGCGAGGTGGAAATAAAAATCTATCCAAAGTGAAGTGTTACAACTGTCAGAAGATGGGACATTTTGCCAGTACTTGCACTGAGCCGAAACAGGTAACCACTTCACTTGATCCTGTTAGCATTTATGTTTGCTCACATGTATTGCTTGCTAAATCCATTTTTGATTGGATTGTAGATACGGAGCAGCCAGACATGTAGCTCGTAAGCGAGTGGGATTTGTAGATTATCAAAAAGTTTCAGCAGGGACCCATGTTGTGTACATAGGAAATGGTAGTCATGAAGAAGCACTTGGTGTCGGTTCTTACCAGCTCCACTTACGCACAGGGCGTACTCTAATTCTATATGACGTACTTTATGTGCCTGGAGTTCTTCATAATATATTATCTGTTTTATCTTTATTAAAGTTTGGATACATTTTTAATTTCAATTTGGATGGTTTGAATATTATTTTGGATGATGTAGTAATTGGACAACGCTCGGTTTTTGGCAATTTATTTAAAGTTGATTTATTTGATTTTATATCCTCATCTGCTTATATAACTGATAGTAATAAGAATGTTAATTCATCTACATGGCATGCTAGACTAGGGCATATAGGAAAAGATAGGATGACCAGGCTAGCTAGAGAAGGCCTCTTGGGCTCACTTGCTAAAGTCGACCTACCAATATGTGAACCATGTTTAGCTGGAAAAGTATGTAGAAAGCCTTTTGGTAGGGCTGTTAGAGCTACTCAACCTCTGGAGCTAGTTCACTCTGATATATGCGGACCTATGAATGTAAAGGCACGTCATGGCACCTCTTATTTCATCACTTTTATAGATGACTATACGCGATATGGTTATGTTCAGTTGCTCGCTCACCGTTATGAAGCTTTGGATTCTTTCAAACGTTTTGTAGCTAAGGTTGAGAATCAACAAGAGAAAAGATTAAAAACCTTTCGAACTGACCGCGGACGCGAATATTTATCTAATTAGTTCAAGGAACTGTGTGAGGAAAAGGGGATACGCAGACAACTCACTATTCCTGATACTCCGCAACAAAATGGTTTTGCAGAAAGAAGGAATATGACACTCTTAGATATGGTTAGGTCAATGATGGCACAGGCAAACTGTTACAGGTATGCCCTAAAACCAATCCTAAAGTGCATATCTATTTCATATTAGGATAAGAAGGTAATACTTAGCGTCTATATATTCAATTATATATACGATAATGTCCATGAATAAATGATAAGAGAAATATGTATCTTAAGTTTGTTGAGATATGAAGACTCATATTTCTCATACACATTTATTCTAAAAGTGTTCCTGCGCGCTCATAGGTTTATTAAAGAGGACATTTATTAAACCGACAAGAGTAGCACATATTTAAACTAACTCCAATGGGAGGATAGGTAGTCTTTCCTATAAGTGTAGTGACACTTAGGTTAATCTGTGGGTGCATATTAGAGAATATGTACACTGAACATGATCTACTAGAATATTCTTATGGATATTAAGTCAAAGGAATATTCTTATGTTACGTCCATTTGGTAATCCTAAGACCTGAGACACCATGGATGTCTTATGCCTGAGTTGTTAGGGTTTGATAGTGTTTTATACAGCCTTGATCTTAAGGTTGTAGTCAACACTCATTGGCTCTAATAGGTCTTGCATGAAGGCATATGAGTGGTTAATAAGGAATCATCACTCTCAGTATTATGAGAGAGAATGTCAGGGTCAGTTCTCAAATATAACTCTCAATGTGAATCTCTGGCCAGAGTGATAGATGAACTATGAAAGGGTTTCATAGGGTTCATCTTATTGAGATTATAATTTGAAGAACATATGACAAGAAAGTTAAGATAGGGTTTTGACTTATATCCATACCCTAAATATCTTAACTGTGACATTAGTGGATGAAGGATTAAGTAACAAGAAGGGTTCACATAGTTCTGCTATTCACCCAAACCTAGGGCATGTCATGACACATTGCTAGACGTCACTCATGACCAGTGAAAGCCTATTGATAAGTGTTATCAATGAGGGCATAATTGAAATAGTTTCTATTAAACCTTTAAATAGAAAGTTTCTATTTTAGGAGACATGGAGATGTCCCTAGTCACTGCTAGGTTGGGGTGAACCCAATGGGTCACACACAAACAAAGAACATAAGAGAGTCTCTTGAATTAAAGAGAGAAGGGAATTTCCTAAAACTAATTCGAATAATAACCTTATATATTATTTGTAAATATATATAAGGAATTAAGTTATATATTAATTAGTAATATATAAAAGGAATTAAGTTACTTTTGGAAATAAGTATTAAATAGAAACCCTAGGGTTTTCTATAAATATTAGAGCTTGTGACATGCTAGCGCTAAGCCTCCATCCTCACTTTAGAGAAAAAGTTTCTCTCCCTCTCTCAAGCTTGATTCTTCCATTGTTGAGAAGCTTCAAGGATTCAAGCGGTTTTGTGTTCGTGTGGACTTCGTTGGAGACTTCATCCGTTTGAAGTTCGAGATCAACAATCGCAAATCGAAAGGCTAATCAAGTAAGTATCATTTATGTTTGATAAATATATATGCTTGTTTTGTAAATCACATGTCCCTATGCTTGTACGATCAATGGTTTGGATGTTCGATGATGGAATTAACTTTATAAAAAATTTATTTTGTCTTCCACTGCGATTTCATGTATTTCGAACGATTCCTTTCACAAACCTCCCTATATCTTTCTGGGGGGATGCATTGTTGACTGCTGCTTACATACTTAACCGAGTGCCTTCTCAGTCGGTTTCCTCCACCCCATATGAGCTTTGGAAAGGTGAAAAGCCCAATTTGGAGCATTTACGACCTTGGGGATCTGTTGGTTTTGTACACAGCACATCCCATAGGCTTGGAAAATTGGGCCCTAGATCAAGAAAGCGTATCTTTATAAGGTATTCTGAAAGCTCAAAAGGCTATGTGATGTATGGTGAACATCCAAATGGAGGAATGACTGAAATTGAGTCTCGTGATATTGATTTCATCACAGATGATTATCCTAGCATAGGCGATGCTAAAAAGGATCTGGATCTCTATGAGATAGAGGAACAGGAAGATCTTCTACCATCTTCAAGCGAGGGTGGGGAAATAGTTCCTAATCCAATGACTGCTGAAGATAGTGGGAGTGACCTTCAACTTAGTGGGAGTATTCCAGATGGGAGTGCTACGCTAAACTCAGATTCGCAAGCACGCTGAGTTAGCAATAGAGGTCATATTCCTTGTCGTCATTTTGAGATTGAGGGGAATATTCTTCTAAGTTCTACTAAGGACGAAGGTGAGCTTGCTTCTTTTAGTGAAGTGCTTTATTCATCAGCCAGTAAAGAGTGGATGATTGCTATGTAGGATGAGATGAGCTCCATGGACAAGAATGACATCTGTGAGTTAGTTGAACTTCCGCTTGAGCGTAAGGTTATAGGAAACAAATGGGTTTTAAAGGTCAAACACAAGGCAGATGGTTCAATTGACAAGTACAAGGCGCGCCTAGTGGCGAAAGGCTATACCCAACGAGAGGGTATTGACTATGAGGACACATTCTCTCCAGTGGTGAGATTTTCCTCTATACGCCTGATTCCTTGCCATTATAGCACAACAAGATTTAGAACTCTATCAGATGGATGTTAAGCCAACATTTCTCAATGGAGAACTAGACGAAGAGATCTAAATGACTCAACCAGTGGGTTTTGAAGTTAAGGGACATGAGCGAAAAGTGTGCCGTCTCAAACGTTCCATCTATGGTCTTAAGCAGTCGTCTAGGCAATGGTATTTAAGATTTCATAATTCCATTACCTCATTTGGTTTTGAGATGATTGAAGAGGACCATTGCGTGTATCTTAAAAGATCCAATAAGAGCATCATAATCTTGTCATTATATGTTGATGACATTTTGTTGGCTGGGAATGACTTGGCTTCCATTGTCGCCACTAAGAAGTGGCTGTCCTCAGTATTTGATATAAAGAACATGGGTGAAGCAAATTATGTGCTGGGAGTTAAGATTACACGAGATAGTTCAAAGACATTTCTTAGTTTGTCTCAAGGGACTTACATAAAGAAAATTCTTGAACTTTTTCATATGCATAACTCCAAACCCATTGACACTCCAATGGAAAAGGGATGTATTTTGAGCCTAGACTAATGTCCAAAGAATGATGAAGAAAAGAGTCAAATGTCCAAGGTGCTTTATGCAGCTGCGATTGGGAGCCTGATGTACGCCATGCTATGTACACGACCAGACATATGTTTTGCAGTTGGCATGGTTAGTTGTTATCAGAGTAATCCTGGACCAGCTCATTGGAGAGCAATCAAAAGGATTCTTAGGTACCTCCGTGGGACCACTAATTATGCTCTATGTTATCATGGCGGAGACCTGAGGCTGAGAGGCTACAGTGATGCTGACTGGGCTAGTGACAAAGATGAGCGCAAAGCCACTTCAGGTTATGCATTCAAACTAGGAGGTGGAGCTGTTTCTTGGTGTAGTAAGAAACAGTCGTTTATTGCACTATCTACTATGGAGTCAGAGTAAGTGGCATGTTCAGCAGCTGTTCAAGAAGTTGTTTGGCTGAGAAGATTTTTGCAACGCTTAGGTGTAACAGCTCATTCTGAGGATGTTGTATTGATCTATTCTGATAGTACATCAGCACTAGCATATGCAAAAGATCCTAAGTACCATGGGAAAGCCAAACACATCGAGCTTCGGTATCATTACATTTGAGACATGGTTTTGCAAGGAAAGGTGACTTTACAACATATATCTACTGGAAGCATGGCGGCTGATCCTTTGACCAAGCCCATTGCTAGAAACGTGTTCTTTTCTCATATTGGGAGCATGGGACTACGTAGGTGTGGACACCCCATTTTTACCAATTATTTCTATCATATGCTTATACAAATGATCAACTCGAAGAGTGGATCATTTGGTGAGGAATTGGCCTTGTAAAGACCAAATTGCCCAAATTGCCCTTTTCTGGGGAAAAGGACAATTCATTATTTTATGTGTACATTTGGATTGGAATCAACCCATTTGTATTGCATTTGACTTTTGAGGTGTTTTAGAACATCCCTGTAAATTTTCATAGCATTCTGATGAGAGCTCGATAGGTAGTTAGGGTTTTTGCGACTTGAAGGGCATTTTCGTCCTTTTTCTCGTATAATTTCCGAATGACCTCCGAATTCGAAACGGATTGTCTCATGAGGTTTATATGGATGTAGAGAGTGTATTTGAAGTGTCAATTGAGCCTTTGAAGGGTTGAGACAGATTCGCCCAAAATCGATCCCACGGGTAAGAATGAGCTGAATTAGGGTTTCGATCAAATTGACCGTGAATTGGTCATTTTCACCAAAACGAAAGATTTTCAAAACATGTTTTCAAGTACCAATTTCATATTAAAACCATGTTTTTAGAAGTGGTGCAAGCCTAATTGATCAATTTTACAAAACAAAGAATGGTCATATGACCAATTTTGGCACAACCGGGTCGATTGGCTAGCTTTTTGCTAAAAACCTTGACCATGGTCAAGTATTTTTAACCCAAAAACATTCTAAAAATGTGGAGGATCAAAACACGGTCGTTTTGAGCCCTGAACCATCGAATTTGGATAAGATTTGACCAAAATATGGCCAAAATATGAAAACCCTAGAATTTGGGGAAGAAAATATGGGAAGTCACTATGGTGACCGTCCTAGCTAGGACGGCCAACCGTCCAGCCCAGGACGGCCAGCCGTCCAGGCTAGGACGGCCACCAGCATGCTCGATCAGGTTTTGCAATTTTGAAAATTTTCACCTATTTTGGCCGATTTGATTTGATTTTTTGGGAAACATTCGAAGGGTTTCAGCTTTCAAACCCTAGGGAGACTCATTCTAAGCCCTAGGATTTTTTTTTAGATGGATTAATCCTACCCATTCAAGGTTTTGAACCCTAGCTCTATATATGCTGCATTATGTTAGAGACAAAGGGGAGAGAATTTTAGGGTTTTTTGATAAGGAGACTACAGAGCTAGTTTTTCATTCTTACACCATTGGAGGAGAGAACAAGAGTGAAGGAGGGAGAAGAAGAAGGATCATAAGCTTGGAGCTTTAAGGAGATTAATCAAGAGAGAAGAAAGGTGAGTGTTCTCGCTTGGCTTTCAATTTTTTTTATATAAATCTTCATCTTTTGTTTTTATATGTGATTTGCTTGGTTAGTCTTAGTTTGAGTTTGATTATCCATTATGTTTGCTTAATATATTTGCATGTTAGAATAGAATGTGATTTATTATGATTTCATGTGAGTTAGTATGTTTAGGATAGTTATATGTAAGCATGTTTGTTTAGGATAATTTTTTGCATGATTTTATGTGAGTAAATGCATTAAGGGTTAGTTTCATTATGATTGCATGTTAGTAAGCATATTAGGGTGTCTTTTATTGTGATTAAATGCATGTTAGGGTTAGCTTTATTATTACTTTATGTGATTAAATGTGATTAGGGTTAGCTTAGTTAGGATTTTATGTGAGTACGCATGTTAGGGTTAGCTTTGTTATGATTTTATATGAGTATGCATGTTAGGATTAGTTTTTGTCATGATTTTATGTGTAGATGCATGGTTAGAATTAGTTTTATTGATAATTTATGTGTAGATGCATGATTAGAATTAGTTTTATTTTTATTCTATGTGAGTAAGCATGATTAGGGTAGTTTTATCATTATTTTATGTGAGTAAGCATGATTAGGGTTAGCTTGGTTGTTATTTTATGTGTGTAAGCATGTTTAGAATAGGTATCGATATGTTTATGTAATCATTGAAATCTTTTGATATTTGATCAATGATATTCATGATTATTGAATATGTTAATACGTTATTTTGGCATGCGGTAAGTCGAGTCCTCATTTTCCATGATTTTATGATTTCTTGAATGCTTGCCATGGATTTGATTGTTTGAATATAAAAAATGTGGACGAGGGAGCGTGCAAAGGTAAGATCCTCCCCTTGTGTTTAAAATAATTGTTTGAGCATGATTTTGATAGTTTATCTTGTAGTATATTCATGTAGAAAGCATGCTAGGTCATTGTCACAATTTTTTTTTCTTTGTTTTCATGGTTTTTAGAGTAGTTTAAGGCTCATATTCAAATCTGTCCAGATTTGTTTATGTCCTTAAATCACTTCTAAAAATTATTTTAGGGCCAAACCCAACTTAGAAATATGTTTAGGATCACATAGTAAAATTAGTGTGCATTTAGGAGCATTTTCATGCATTGTTAGGGTCAATTTCATGTATATTTGTTTGATTTATTTAAATTACAGCATGCATTGCATTAGGATTTTAGGATTCTAGATTAACTTTAGGGCTAGTTAGAGACTCTAGGTTTAGGAAGGTCACTTGACCTTCCCTAGGAATTTCCTTTGTTGTAAAGATTATGATCAGAATTGAGTGTTTTAATTGATTTAAGAGTCTATCTTCGAGGCATTTTTCTAAAAAGATTTTAATGTGATTTTTATGAAATGAATATGATTTTTTAGAGATATTTGATTATTAAATGATTTTCAAAAAGATTTGAAATGTTTTAAAGATTTTTTACTTTGGAATGAAATTCCTCTCAATATGATTTGTTTTCTTGAAATATCTTTGAAAAAGATTTTCAATTGGAATTTAATTCTAAAGATAAGAATTATTTTAGAATATTTGGATTTTAAGAAAGTCCTTTTAATTTGAAATGATTTCAAATAAATGATTTTAAACAAACAAAAACTCTCGAAGTTAGAGTCTTGAATTAGGTTGAATGCCTTTGATGATGTGATCGATTACAATAGGAGAATCCTAGGGTAGTCGAACTACGTGGACTTTGATACTTGCTAGGTGATACTAGTAAGTTACGTAGGCGCTAATAGGGCTCAAGTCCGCCCTAGGATGCCCGTAGGGTATTCTAGGTTCTTAGGGTTTGTTTGTATTTTTTTATTATTATTAATATAACTAAAATAGATAATGCATTTATATCACTATTTTTTTTTGTTGATTAGATTATTTAGGATTGTTTGCATTAAGGATTTAAATAGCCCAAATAAATTAGAAGTCCTTTAATTAGGGCGAGGTGGGTGCCTACAAGTGAAAGCTTGGAACCTTCCCACGTCGTAACCTAGCCCCCGGATCAAACTCTGGTTTGTAGACTGCTTTTCCATTAATGGAGTTTGTTTTATTGAAAATAAAATATTTTTATGGTTTCCTTATTCCTTAAAAATAAGGTGGCGACTCCTTTGTTTGTTTTCTAAACCCCCCCTAATCACATCGCCCGGTGATGATGTGGACTCACACCATCAAAGCCCGTCAAAAGGCTAGTCCACAGAACTAGCGACTCCGTTGGGGATATCGAGGGCTAAACTTCATTAATATAATTGGGCTATTTAGTTTCTTAAATTAATTAAAATCAACCACTTGCATTTGTGTGATTGCATATCATTTTAGTTATATTAGCTGCATGTCATTGTGTAATAGGACGATGTTGCCTTGCCAAACGATGGTCTAGTCCTGATCCCTGTCTTCACTCGACACTAGGGCAATCATGACGAAACCATCAACCTATTGTCAAGTACCCTTCGGGGTATATCAAAGACCAATCAGTACCGTTTGACCCACGCGGCACGCTATGTGTCACATGTGGTTAGGTATATGGATTGGTCTGCAATAGGAACCTTTGAACCCACCTTTTGCATTAGTCCATGTAGACAGCCAAATAGGACACTCTACCCTCTAATGCTTGCACACACCTGTTATGCTGCCAAAATTTCGACACACAATTGTACTGTTATGCTGCCGAAATTCCTTTTGGTATTTAACTGTACCGTTATGCTGTCGAAATTTTCCTTTGACACATACCTACGCCGTTATGCTGCCAAATTTCTTTTAGCACATAATTACGTCGTTATGCTGCCGAAATTTTCCCAATTTGATATGAGCCTTGTTTGTGAATGCTAGAACTTAGGGATATAGTACCCTTGGATAAACTTTGATATTTTTGATATAGGCCCTTTACTTTAAGGATTTTGGTTTTTAGAACGAAAGGACTATTTCGAGGATAGATGAGAATATTCTAAAGGTACATACCCTTTTCTGTGATTAGGTTGTTTTGGCTTGTTTTGACTAAGACCTTCGATTCAAAGGAAAGTGTCCTAAGAATGAAGGGCTAGTCATTGGTGTTGCTCTTTGTGCCTTGTTTGGCTGATCATGTTTTATTCCCCAATTGGTGATTTCGATTTATTTCCTAATTTCTAAGGAAGTGCCATTGTGAAATAGGGAAGTGAGTTGGAATTATGATAGGATGGTTTTCTCATTTCTCTTTCTTTCTGTTTGGATAGCGCCTCTTTGATAGTCTGTCAATAGGTTTTGAGCATCATGGACTCGTTCGTTTTTTCTAAAAAAACCCATTTCATGGTGTAGAATTCTGGCCTGGCGTCGTGATTCTAGAGGGCGTCTTTTCAGTATCGAACCCCCAACCACACCTACAATGACTGACGGAAAATCCAGTACCACTGCTACAGTATTGAATGCTATCATGGACCGAATTGATGCCCTGGCCCGTGAGACTGAACAGATTAAGAAAATGTCCTAAGATAAACAGATCAGTACAGATCAGGATAGGGAGGCCCACGTAGAGAACCCGAAGAGTACCTCCGATCCACCTATCCCAGCCTAAGTTGATGATAGTGCCAAGGCCCAGGCAGGAGCCAAATCTAAGCCCATCAATCTGGATGGCGAGCCCAGTGGATCTAGGTTCCTCTCTGAGTATCCGATCCTGTTGTCGAGTAAGGTTGAAGCCTTAGAGAAAGCCCTGAAGGGGAGGCGTCAGTCTGATGACATGGTTGATGTTACATCTTTTTCATTGTTTCCCAAGGCCCGTATGCCGTTCAGTTTTAAGATGCTGGAATTAGAGAAGTTTGATGGGATGGGTTACCCTAAAACCCATTTGAAGATGTATGTGAGGGCGATGCAACCTCGAGGAGACGATGATGAGTTATTGGCTCAGATGTTTCATGAATCACTGAAAGGGTCAGCCTCAAAGTGGTTTTTATGTTAGTAATATGCCCTAATAGCCAATCTTACTAGTGTAATTTAGGACATAAAGTTGATTCATGTATTATTATTATTCATT
>JAESVK010000096.1:824753-875920 GCA_017140935.1 Hamamelis virginiana | reverse complement strand
GCCCCACCAAATCCACCAAGTCAACCAAATGTCACCAGTAACCCTCTCCCAACCCATGCTGTACCGCCACCAGCTCAAATCAATGCCTTGGGCCTCGACGACCCAAAAATTCATCACCCAATCCGCCAATATGTCCCACTCAAAACTACCCTAACCGAAGCCTTTTACCAAGCTCGATCCCAAGGCCTCATTACCCCACTCATACCCCACTTCCATAAGCCTTTTTGCCAGTACCACAACATCTTCGGGCATGACACGGAGAATTACAGTGTTTTAGGGAAATTGGTTCAAGATTTACTTGATGATGGAGAGTTGTATCAGCCTGAAGAACCTATACAGTCTGAAGAGCCTCTACAACCTGAAACTCCTGAGGAAGTGCCTAGAAGTGGGAATTCTCAATGTCAATTGAAGGAGAGATATCTAGCTGGAGACCCGGAGGTCGGATTGTTAGGAGAGTCGAGTGGCAAGTTTGATTATTATGTGCTTTATTCATCGAGAAAGATTTCTGATGAACCTATCATTCCAACGGGGTGGGATGATTTGCCTGCAGAAGTTAAACCAGATATTCCTTCTTCACTTGAAGAATTGAGTCAGGATATCTTGCGGGAACAGTTTGAGAATAGGACCTCTGCAATTGCTAAGGTCACCGAAGAAGACGGAGAAGTTGTCTACCATGCTACTTACCCTAGATCCCCATGGGTTGATTCCCACAAATGGCCTAGTTCTGCCTATACATCCACTGTTGCTAGTGATTTGATCGATATGATTGAATGGGAGGATCTCATGCACACACCTGAAACCATAGAGAATCTGTGGGCCAGTGATGAAGAAGTAGACCATCTGACTCGAGGCAGGCGCCATTTCAAGCCAGCTCATTTAGAAGCCAGTAATCCGTTGGGGGAATTAGAGAAGGGTCAGCGATCAGATGTCATAGAAGAAGAGGAAGAAATACTGAAACAGTTGAAGAGAACACAGGCTAACATTACCATTTGGGGATTGGTCATGGCTTCACAGAAACATAGGCAGACAGTGCTTCGTTTGTTGAATCAGGTGCAGGTTCCTATTGATACGTCCCCTGAGGGTTTGGTAGGTTTAGTAAATCCAGTTCATCATGGACCGTCCATCTCATTTACTGAATCCGACTTACCCGAGAGTGGGAATAATCATCTGCAAGCTTTGTGCATCACAGTGGATATCATGGGAAAGAGGGTTCCCTCAGTTTTAGTTGACAACGGGTCAGCATGGAATGTATGCCCACTCAGTACTACTACTACATTGGGGATTGAACCATCTGAATTTTCGCCATCAGGACAGACTGTCAGGGCTTATGACAACACTCGCATAGAAGTTGTGGGTATGGTGACTCTTCCAGTTGTTATTGGGCCAGTGGAATTCAAGGTTGATTTCCAGATCTTAGATGTGCCAGCTAGTTTTAATCTGCTTTTAGGAAGACCGTGGATTCATCCGATTGGGGCTGTGCCGTCGTCGCTTCATCAAAAGATCAAGTTTCCTTATCAGGGGTCAGTGGTCACTTTGAAGGGAGATATGGAAATGAACCGAAATAGTCGAGTGCCAATCTGTGAGATCAGCCAGGAGTCGTCAGAAGTGTTACTGTCAGGGTTCGAGTATGTACAGGCTATCGAAGGAGAGCCCCAGCAGAAGGAGTTGATACCTCTTGATTATAATCCTCATGGAAATCTGCACGTAGGACAGATCATGAAAGGAATGGGATTCTTCCCTGGAATGGGGTTGGGCCGAAGGTTGCAAGGCATCGCTGAAGTTTTGAAGCACCCGTCTGCTATCCATCCTTATGGGCTAGGCTATCAACCCACTAAGGAAGATAAGAAGAATATGGCTCAGAAGAAGAAAGAGAAAGACTCCGCGAGGGCGAAAGGACGAACCCTTGACTCAACCCTTGAACCTTATAGGCCAACTTTGAATGGGGCTTTCCTCAAGGAGGGTGATAACTTTCCATATTGTGGTTTCCCTGAACCATGCTACCTTGAGGATCAGAAGATTAGTGTACCTGGGTTTGAGATTTTCTTTGGTGATGAATGGTGCTCTCTTACTGCTTCAATGGATGATGATTTTGTTACTAGTGAGACCCGTAAGAAAGAAAAGGATTGGGTTGAAGACCTTGATGTTGGTGCCATGACAGATATGTTCGAGCAGGCGGTTCTATGTCTCGAATTGCATACTTATGAAGTCGAGGCGATCTATCCAATTGAACCTACAATTCCACCTTTACCAAACTGGGGCTTTCATGATTGTGAAGAGATCGAGTCACTTCCATATGATAATAACTTGTAGGTGTCTTCAGTAGAATAGGATTTCCCTGCTTTCTTTGTAATAGTATAGGATTTCCTTGTTTCCAATAAAAACCTCAACCTCATTTAAGGAGGTATGAGTGTCAGTTTGTTTCATCTTCTGTGTTCTCTTATTCAACTTTCAAATAATAAAAGAAGTATTCATTCTCTTATCATCTATCTTGCAGTGTCTCTTTTTTATCATCTCTGGATTTGTATGGCATGAATATAGACCCGCGTGAGGATGTTCCTCCTGAGCTCGATGAGCAACATGGAAAGGGGCACGCTCAACCTAACATGGATGAATTAATTTCAATCAACTTAGGGACGGATGAATCACCTAAAATAATTAAATTGGATCAACACTGTCGCCGCAAGAGAGAGAATCATTGGTAGAGGTTTTGAAAGAGAACATTGAAGCTTTCGCAAGGTTGTACCAAGATATGCCAGGCATTGATCCCGACTTGTGCAACACTTCATCCCCATTGATCCGAACATAAGCCAGTTAAGCCGAAGTTGCGGAGAATGAAGCCAGAATGGGCCTTGAAGATTAAGGATGAGGTGATCAAGCAGATGAATGCCGGATTTTTGCAAGTAGTGGAGTACCCAGAATGGTTAGCCAACATCGTTCCAGTGCTTAAAAAGGATGGGAAAGTACGAATGTGTGTTGATTTCAGAGATCTCAATAAGGCGTGTCCTAAGGATAACTTCCCTCTGCCTCATATAAATGTATTGGTTGACAACACTGCTGGCCATGCACTCTTATCTTTTATGAATGGCTTTTCGGGTTACAACCAGATCAAAATGTCTTCTCAAGATATGGAAAAGACAGCCTTCGTCACACAATGGGGGACATTTTGTTATCAGGTTATGCCCTTCGGCCTTAAGAATGCTGGCACGACATACCAAAGGATGGCTACCACACTGCTGCATGATTTGATTCACAAGGAGGTGGAAGTGTACGTAGATGATATGATCGTGAAGTCTGTGGATAGGGAAGGACATTTAGCTGCTCTGAAGAAGTTCTTTGAAAGAATTATCAAGTACAAGCTGCGTTTGAACCCTCAGAAATGTGCCTTTGGAGTGACTGCTGGAAAGCTGCTTGGTTTTATGATCACACAGAGGGGGATAGAAATAGACCCAGGGAAAATCAAAGCCATCATGGAGATGCAACCACCAAAGACTAAAAAAGAAAATCCGGGGATTTTTGGGAAGAATTCAGTTTATCAGCCGTTTCATAGCTCAGTTGACGACTATCTGCGAGCCGATTTTCAAGTTGCTAAAGAAGGATGTACCGACTAAGTGGAATGAGGAATGTCAAGAGGCATTTGATACCATCAGAAGGTATTTGTGCAACCCACCAATACTGGTTCCCCCGCGACAAGGTGAACCGTTATTACTCTACTTAATTATCACCGAAACCGCGATGGGAGCTATGTTAGCTCAATATCTTGAAGAATCCTTGAAAGAGAATGCCATCTACTACCTCAGCAAGAAGATGACGGATTATGAAGTGAACTATAGTGCTTTGGAAAATACATGCGTGGCATTGGTATGGGCAACTCAAAAGCTTCGCCATTACATGATGTCTTTCCAAGTACTCTTGATCAGTCGAATGGACCCATTGAAGTATCTGCTTGAGAAGCCTGCTTTGTCCTGTAAAACAGCGCGGTGGTTATTGTTATTGTCAGAATTCGATATTCAGTATGTATTGCAGAAATCAGTAAAAGGAAGGGCTATAGCAGAACACCTGGCAGAATGTGCTACTTCACAAGCAGACGATAGCAATTACCAGTTCCCAGATGAGGAAATCCTTGTGGTTGAGAAGAAAATATGGAAAGCGCACTTTGATGGAGCATTGAATAGGAAAGGATGTGGTATAGGAGTTTGTCTGGAAACGCCAGAAGGTGTGATGATACCTGTGGCAGTAAAACTGAACTTAAAGGCAACCAACAACATAGCTGAATATGAAGCTTGCATTCTAGCTTTAGAATCAGCATTGGCCTTGGGAGTAGAAGAGCTTGAAGTGTATGGGGATTCAGCCCTTATCATATGCCAGACTAGAGGGGAATGGAAGACTAAGGATGAGAAACTGCTGCCATATCACGATTATCTAGAGACATTGGTGAAAGAATTCTGTCAAATAAAATTCTTTTACCTGTCTAGGCAAAAGAACAAGTTTGCGGATGCCTTAGCCACTCTAGCATCCATGGCAGAAATCCCAATGGAAGGGGGAGTAGCACCGATGATCATTGAATCTAGAGCAGAACCCATTTACTGTTGTGCCCTAAGGGAAGGAGAACCAAACGACGGGAAGCCATGGTATCATGATATTCAGCAGTACTTAGAAAAAGGGGAGTATCCGCCAGAAGCATCCTATATTGATCGAAAAACTTTGAGAAGGTTAGCTAGCCAGTTCATCTTGTGCAGTGGGAGATTGTATAAAAGGTCTTTTGACGGTGTCCATCTCTTGTGTGTAACAGAAGATGAAGCAGAGCAGATTATTCAGGAAATACATGAAGGGGCTGGGGCTCCACACATGAATGGGTATATGCTTGTGAAGTAGATTCTGAGACTGGGGTACTATTGGTCGACGTTAGAAAATGATTGTGCTAAACATGTTAAGAAATGCCATAAGTGCTAGGTGTTTGCAAGTGGTAAGCATCAGCCATCCATGCCACTCACTACCATGTCATCATCATGGCCATTTGCAACATGGGGCATTGATATCATCGGCAAGACCACTCCTGCGGCCTCGAATGGGCACGAGTACGTATTGGTGGCCATAGATTACTTTACCAAATGGGTAAAAGCAGTGTCATACAAGACTTTGAATGCTAAGCAGGTTGCCAAGTTCATACAATGCAACATCATCTATCGGTATGGAGTGCCACAGGAGTTTATTTCAGACAATGGGCAACATTTCAAAAAAGAGACTGAGGAGCTTCTAAAGAAACATGGTATAGTACATCACCATTCCTCTCCTTATCGTCCGCAGACTAATGGAGCAGTAGAGGCAGCCAATAAGAATTTAAAGACCATTTTGAAGAAGACCACTGATACGTACAATGATTGGCATGAGAAGTTGCCTCTGGCATTATGGGGCTATCGCACATCCATTAGGGCGTCAACTGGGGCTACGCCTTACTCGTTAGTATATGGTATGGAAGCAGTGTTACCAATTGAGTTAGAGATACCTTCACTAAGGGTAGTTATGGAAAGCCAACTAGCAGAAGTCGATTGGATGAGGGATAGATATGAGCAGCTGTCACTAATTGACGAGAAGAGATTGAATGACCTATACCATGTTCAGGGTTATCAGAGAAGAATAGCTCGAGCATTCAACAAGAGAGTTAAAAACAGGGGCTTAAAGAAAGGGGATTTGGTACTCAAAGAAATTAGAATGCCGATTCATGATCCCAGAGGGAAGTTCAAGCCAAGTTGGGTGAGACCTTACATCATCAAGGAGATACTATCAGGTGGAGCAGTGCGTCTTATGGACATAGATGGGAATGAATTCTCTCAGCCTACCAACCTGGATCAATTGAAAAAGTATCATGTATAAAAATAATAAAAATATAAAAAAAAAAAAAAAAAAAAAAAGAGAAGCCCGCTAGGTAGAAAACCTGAAAAGGCTGCCTAGGCAAAAATTAGGGCAAGAGCTCGCTAGGTAGAAAACCTGCAAAGGCTGCCTAGGCAAAAAGTAGAGCATTCAAAAAAAAAATGCTTTTCAATTGATCCATGAACTACAAGGACCTGATTCTCCAAGTATTCAAAACAAGAAAGTTGAAAGTTTTATGAGAAAAAGAAATGTTCAAAAAGATGGAGATATGTAGGCAGCCCATAAAGTTACCTTGGGTGCGGTCTAATTTCCTATGGCAAAACAACCCAATGTTTGTTTTCAATTGCAATTGTTTGAAGTGACTTATTCAAAACTAAAAAGATAGAATTCTTTTATTCATGAAATGAAGAGAAACCTTTCAAAGGTCTATTACATGCCACATGATTCTAATTCCATTCATTCTAAATAATAAAAAGCATGGGAAATGTGTTTCAAAAATTCTGTCAATTCCTTTTTACCTTCCTGGAAATTTCTTCAGAGTCTTCATCTCTTCTTCTCTTGTAAAGTACTACTTGTAAAGCATTAGGTGGAAGTGACGAAGTGTCCCCTTGCTCTTCAGATGAGAGACTTTCGATAAGTCCTGAGATCCTAGCCTTCTTTTCTTGTCCCCGAGTACCCATATTCTGAGATAACCATTGTTTATAAACCTCATCCATTTCAAAAGGCCCATGAGAGATATAAATGTGAGTTGTGCGCAATACAGATGGCCACCTTGACATCAAAGCCTTTACCACCGATGGAGAGATTACCTTGGAAGTGTAAGTATGCTCTGAGAGAGATGGAATTGTCTGTTCGGTTCCCATTTGGCGAAGCAGTCGGGTTGCCCAATAGAAAGAGGTACGCTTCAATCCTACCAAAATCACCATAGAATAACCTGGAGAACGAAGCAGATAATGGCCAGAACAGCTCCAGTCATGCACATACCACTCGATGTCATTCCAAGATAGAGTAGAAAGAAAAGTCAACCATTCTAGTAAGGTACGCTCTCGAGGTAGGGTAATAGCACGGCGATGATAGGAAGCATGGTAAGAAGTGCCAGTGGAAGGAGCGATGAATTTGAGCCTTTCAATCAACCACATTTGGAGTAGAATGGGGCTACCTTCAAAAGGAGTTTTGGGGTCGGCGTGAAGTTTGTCTAAGCCATTCAGAGTTTTGGCGAGGACCATGGGCATCATATTTTGAGATGTGGAAAGAGGTAAAACTAGCTCACACAATTCTAATGGAACCAGGAAAGAGCCAGTACAGAAGAAAAATTGCCCGAGAAGGCATAAAACTAAGGCATGTTGAACGGGTCGTGAAGTGCTGAATTGATTCAAGCCGGGGTGAAGAAAAGAAGTAGCTAGTTTCAGAAGATTAAGGTTGGTACCTTCGATGAATGTAGGAGCATCTCCTTCAGTGATCTCAAGAAGAGAAGCGAGAGTTGTTGTGTACTTACGCTGAATCTGTGGGAAGATGAAAGGTCCTTTCAGTGGAACAGACATGATCGCGCAGAATTCTTCCAATAGTGGGCATATTTCCTCAGTGCCGAAGTTGAAATATGAATTGTGGGATCCAAAAAGTGGCTTGCAGCAATGAGAAACGTGGTTTCTATCTTGATTTGTTGAAGAGAAAAGCATGCATTCAAGTTGAAGCGAGCAAACACCTTTTTGTCTTCCTTTGTCATTCTCGCCATGAAGCTTTTCAAAACCTGGGGGAGAGCCTCCATGATTCTTAAAACTATTGTAGAATGGTTGTAGAGGCTGCTAAGGGTTCCTTTTTATAGGCCTAGGTCAGGTCTGAAGAGAAATTAGAAACTGAAAAGGCTAGAAATTGGAAACTGCTCAAAATAGGCAAAATAAGGCGAGCCATTACGGTGACCGTCATAGGTAGGACTGCCAACCATCCTAGGGTGGACAGCCAACCGTCCTAGCTTGGATGGTCACCAGGATTTGGCCACCCAATTTTGCCGATTTTGCTTGTTTTCAACTTTTTTTCGAGTTTTTGTGCATTCGGGGCCCCGATTTTGATTTTTGTTGACTTTGTTGCTATTTACAAGTTTTAAAACATTGGTATTAGTTCAATCATGATCAAAAGTGTGAGAATTAATAGCAGTGAATGAGTTTTAACAGTGCACATACACCATAAAAGTGAGAAAACTTGTTTTGGCACAAATGTTTGCAAATTACATATGATTTTCAAAATGAAACCCCATGTCTCATAAAAGATTGGTCAATGTCTTCGAGAGCTCCTCCTTATCCCTCTGCTAGATCCCTCGCCAGCTGAAGAATGACGTGGTGGGTCAGGTGCCTGAAACAGTGTTCGCGGTTTGATCAGTTTGTGAAAAGGGAAGGAAGATGAATTTGAAAATGTGATTTGAAGTTACCTGTTGACGAGTGAGAGCGGAAGTCCTCAAGCTCATCCTGCGAAGGTCACGCCTCATGGCGGTAGTAAGATCGATGTAATTCTGGCAATACTCTCGAGGGACTTGTCAGAAAGGAATGATGTCAGTGTATCTGTGGGAATGCGTGTGCAGTTAATTGGTTCAGTGGAAGACTTACTTGTTCATAAGAAGGATCTATGTGATATCCCTCATCGACTGAAGGTCGTGAAATAGTAGAAGTCACAAAGTTATCTTCAACTATCAGCTCAATGTTCCAGTCTGCAGGCTGTAAGGCAGGAGGCCTATTTGCATCTTGATCATCATCACTAGCAGCAGCTCTAGAGCTTTGACCCCGGGAACGGCGACTCTGTGGACATAAAGAGGAAGTTTTGTGATTGCATTTACAGAGATGAAAGAAAGTGTTATATTTACATACCCTTTCAGGAAGTTCTCCAGTCGCTAAGGGGCGCATCAAGAACTGTTGACAGAAGACCTCATAGCTCGCATCAGAGAAAAGGAAAGCGGAAAGATCCACTCCTCTCTTGGACTCTAACAAGGCCTCACCCTTCAGTTTATCAGTGTGACGCATATTTGCAGGAGGCAGAAAAGGCACCCTAGCTGCATCCATGTTTCCATAGACTTGGCTACAGACTCTCTCACCCAAGTACCAATATCTGCCAGCAGGCCCCTCAAATAAGATTCGCCTATGTGTTAGGAGTACGCTCTGTGTGTGGGGGGAAGCCAAAGTAGTCCTCCAAGTACCCCATGGGTCCCAGTTCACCTGAAGATTATGAAGAGTATGAGAGTTGAATCTGGAAGATTTAAGAGAAAGGCAACGGTTTGAGATTTTACCTGTTCTGCAGTGAAACCAGCAAGGATAGCCTTGGCAGTGGCATAATCATACCTATGGAGGTTGGATTTTTTCCTGTGGCATGGATCAAAACAAGATAGAAATGGCCATTGGTTTCAATAGAGGACAACCAAGACCCAAGTAGATGAATGCCCATACCTACATGAAAGAAAGATCAAGAAATTGACAAAGATATAGAGAGATTTTATTGAAAGACACTAGATGAAATCAGTACCTACCATATGAAAGCTAAGCCACCGAAGTCTTGAGCAGCATCTCATGATTTGTCACTCATGGAGCGATACATAGTCGCTAATGCAGCTCCGCCCCAGTCGTATATGTGAACATTATCCATGTTCTCCAAACTCTTCAAGAAGCCTAGAGGGGCAATGTCCTGTGTACCCGCAAAGAAAGTGCATGAGAGCAGATACAGAATGAATGCTCGGGCAATATCCTCGGGTTCCCCTCCCTCCTCTTCACTCTGAATGCTAAAGTAATTATAGAGCCAAGAGCGCCTGACTCATTTTTTTTGTCAAATGAACATTTTCAACACCCAAGAGATTGTGCAAGTATTCTTTATCGGTGTGAGTTTCTTCATAAAAAGCAAGTGGTCGGCCTCCAATATGAAGTCCTGTAATCATGGTGAAATCAATTGGGGTCATAGTTATTTCCCCAAACCCAAAGTGAAATGTGTTGGTGGTGTCCCACCAGAGTTCAGAAAGAGCTATCATAGCCATTCTATCCATGTTGTCGAGCCAGAGAGAATCTAAGAAGAACTTGAAGCCTGCCTGCTCTACAATGGCCTTGGCTTGAGGTTGACGTATCTCCATTAATTCCCACCATTTAATTAGCTTACCTAAAGAGTATCGTGTACGGATTTCGAAATTGGGCTGCATAAGCACATTTGGGTTATATTCACATCAAAGCAAATGTTGTTATTTCTAAAGGACCTTTGATTCAAATGCAATGCAAGCATGGCTATTGATTTACATATCATGAAATGAAGTAAAATTTATGCTTTGAATGAACCAAAATGATCAATACATTTTCAAAAGGTTTTTTTACAAAAAGATGTGTGCATGTTACATGACACAATTTATTATCAAAGGCATGGTTGGTGTCACCAAAATCTAAAATGTTTCAAATTCAAAATTGATGGTGTTTTAATCAAATTAAACATAATAGAAAATTTTTGAGATACTTTACTTGACATGAGATGACTTGTAAAGAAGAAAATGGATGATGGTGCCATTTAGGCATTTTATCAAACATGTGATATGCATATTTTCAAAAATGTTTGATCATGGCAAATGTTTTCTAAAATCCTACAAAAATCATTGAGACATGATTAGGATATGTTTGATTTGAAAAATCAAAGTTTATTTCATTGAGGCATTTCATCAAACACTTGGTGTGCACCATTGACAAGCTTGTGAAGCTATGAAATGGGGCTCCCATGCTTTGCCCAAAAGTTATAATGATATGAAAATCAACAATCACAACATGCAAACAAGCATTTCAATTTAATCAATTGCATATGAATCAAGAGTTATTGATGAAGTTTAACTTACATTGTCTTTGGAGTGAATATACGAAACATGTGTTCTAGGCTCCAAGAGTAGAGATGGTGGATGAGAGTCTCCATATGAGGGTGCCTTGTATCTAGCCTTGACTTCCAAGAATGGATACTTTAATTAAGGTGGAGGAGATTGATTTCTCTCCATTTTGAAGAGAATGGAGTATGTGGGAAATGGAGAGGTTCACACCAAAATGAAAACAAGTTGAAGAACTTGAGAAGATGAAGATGATTTTGTATTGGCAAGAGTACAAACCAAAGATTTGGTTGAGTATGTATGGATTGAGGATCAAGAGTGAGAGAGTTTTGGAGTAAAATGGGCTTAGAAATGCTTAGAATGAGAACAAGAGTGCACATGAGCATGCGGGGTTTAAAAAGAACAAACAAAATTTCGGGTCACACATGGTGACCGTCCTAGCTAGGACGGCCAACCGTCCAGCCCAGGACGACTAGCCGTCCAGGCTAGGACGGCCACCAGTGTGCCCCTCTTTGATTTTCTCAAATTTTGTTTTTTCGATCGAATTTTTCCAAAATTAGTTCATGTTTTGCATAAAAATTATCACTAAGTGATGATTTTGGATGATGATTTTGAATGATGATTTTGAAATGATGATTTTTGAAAACATTGTATATGGGAGAAGTACCATATAATTGAGGATATACTCATATGGGAGATGTACCATATGAACAATGAGTTTGAAGTTATTTTATGTGAGACATAAAATAACGATTTGAATTGTCTTATTTGATTATTTTATGTGAAACATAAAATGATGAGATGAGATTATTTTATGTGAGACATAAAATAATGCTTTATATGGGAGATGTACCATATAAATGATGATATGTTCACGTGGGAGATGTACCATGTGAACGATGAATTTGAGTTATTTTATGTGAAGTATGAAATAACATTTTGAATTGTTTGTGATTATTTTATGTGAAACATAAAATGATGAGGTGAGATTATTTTATGTGAGACATAAAATAATGCTTTATATGGGAGATGTACCATATGATTGATGATATGTTCACGTGGGAGATGTACCATGTGAACGATGAATTTGAGTTATTTTGTGTGAAGCATGAAATAACATTTTGAATTGTTTGAAATTATTTTATGTGAAACATAAAATGATGAAGTGAGATTATTTTAAGTGAGACATAAAATGATGCTTTATATGGGAGATGTACCATATAATTGATGATATGTTCACATGGGAGATGTACCATGTGAACGATGAATTTGAGTTATTTTATGTGAAGCATGAAATAACATTTTGAATTGTTTGAAATTATTTTATGTGAGACATAAAATAATGCTTTATATGGGAGATGTACCATATAATTGATGATATGATCATATGGGAGATGTACCATATGAAAAATGAATTTGGATTATTCTATGTGAAACATAAAATAATGGTTCAAAAATGTTTATATAGGAGAAGTACTATATAAATAATAATTCTTATGGGAGATGTACCATAGGAATAATGAGTCTGGACTATTTTATGTGAGAGAAGTATCACATAAGATGATAATTTGTATGTGTTTATGTGAGAGAAGTATCACATAAAATGATAACTTGTATGTGTTTATGTGAGAAAAGTATCACATAAAATGATGATTTGTGTATGCTTATGTGAGTGAGATATCACATAAATGCTTGTTTTGTGGTTTGTTGATGTGTTTGACTTTGAGATAATTAGAAGTGTAACTTCCGAGAAGGACTTCGGTCCCTTGAGATAATTGGAAATGAGTTTTCCAAGAAGAGTCGTTGACTCCAAGATAATTGGAAGTATAATTTCCAAGGACTCCGGTCCCTTAAGATAATTGGAAAATGAGTTTTCCAAGAAGAGCCGTTGACTCCAGGGAAAAGATAATTGGAAGTGTGACTTCCAAGAATTATTTTCATTCCGAGTTTATTCAGGAAATGGATTCCAATGTTCGTGAGAAGTTGGTTGAATCATCCCTCTTTTGTTGCGACAAAAATGGGATGTCATTTTGTTTCGTTGGTATTACATGGCGAAGCCATGAAACACCAACGAGGGGCTTCTGTGGACACCCCATTTTTACCAATTATTTGTATCATATGCTTATACAAATGATCAACTCGAAGAGTGGATCATTTGGTGAGGAATTGGCATTGTAAAGACCAAATTGCCCAAATTGCCCTTTTCTGGGGAAAAAGGACAATTCATTATTTCATGTGTACATTTGGATTGGAATCAACCCATTTGTATTGCATTTGACTTTGAGGTGTTTTAGAACATCCCTGTAAATTTTCATAGCATTCTGATGAGAGCTCGATAGGTAATTAGGGTTTTTGCGACTTGAAGGGCATTTTCGTCCTTTTTCTCGTATAATTTCCGAATGACCTCCGAATTCGAAATGGATTGTCTCATGAGGTTTATATGGATGTAGAGAGTGTATTTGAAGTGTCAATTGAGCCTTTGAATGGTTGGGACAGATTCGCCCAAAATCGATCCCACGGGTAAGAATGAGCTGAATTAGGGTTTCGATCAAATTGACCGTGAATTGGTCGTTTTCACCAAAACGAAAGATTTTCAAAACATGTTTTCAAGTACCAATTTCATATTAAAACCATGTTTTTAGAAGTGGTGCAAGCCTAATTGATCAATTTTACAAAACAAAGAATGGTCATATGACCAATTTTGGCACAACAGGGTCGATTGGCTAGCTTTTTGCTAAAACCCTTGACCATGGTCAAGTATTTTTAACCCAAAAATATTCTAAAAATGTGGAGGATCAAAACACGGTCGTTTTGAGCCCTGAACCATCGAATTTGGTCAGATTTGACCAAAATATGGCCAAAATATGAAAACCCTAGAATTTGGGGAAGAAAATATGGGAAGTCACTATGGTGACCGTCCTAGCTAGGACGGCCAACCGTCCAGCCCAGGACGGCCAGCCGTCCAGGCTAGGACTGCCACCAGCATGCTCGATCAGGTTTTGCAATTTTGGAAATTTTCACCTATTTTGGCCGATTTGATTTGATTTTTTGGGAAAAATTCGAAGGGTTTCAGCTTTTAAACCATAGGGAGACTCATTCTAAGCCCTAGGATTGTTTTTTAGATGGATTAATCCTACCCATTCAAGGTTTTGAACCCTAGCTCTATATATGCTGCATTATGGAGTTAGAGACAAAGGGGAGAGAATTTTAGGGTTTTTTGAGAAGGAGGCTACAAAGCTAGTTTTTCATTCTTACACCATTGGAGGAGAGAACAAGAGTGAAGGAGGGAGAAGAAGAAGGATCATAAGCTTGGAGCTTGAAGGAGATTAATCAAAAGAGAAGAAAGGTGAGTGTTCTCGCTTGGCTTTCGATTTTTTTTATATAAATCTTCATCTTTTGTTTTTATATGTGATTTGCTTGGTTAGTCTTAGTTTGAGTTTGATTATCCATGATGTTTGCTTAATATATTTGCATGTTAGAATAGAATGTGATTTATTATGATTTCATGTGAGTTAGTATGTTTAGGATAGTTATATGTAAGCATGTTTGTTTAGGATAATTTTTTGCATGATTTTATGTGAGTAAATGCATTAAGGGTTAGTTTCATTATGATTGCATGTTAGTAAGCATATTAGGGTGTCTTTTATTGTGATTAAATGCATGTTAGGGTTAGCTTTATTATTACTTTATGTGATTAAATGTGATTAGGGTTAGCTTAGTTAGGATTTTATGTGAGTATGCATGTTAGGGTTAGCTTTGTTATGATTTTATATGAGTATGCATGTTAGGATTAGTTTTTGTCATGATTTTATGTGTAGATGCATGGTTAGAATTAGTTTTATTGATATTTTATGTGTAGATGCATGATTAGAATTAGTTTTATTTTTATTCTATGTGAGTACGCATGATTAGGGTAGTTTTATCATTATTTTGTGTGAGTAAGCATGATTAGGGTTAGCTTGGTTGTTATTTTATGTGTGTAAGCATGTTTAGAATAGGTATCGATATGTTTATGTAATCATTGAAATCTTTTGATATTTGATCAATGATATTCATGATTATTGAATATGTTAATACGTTATTTTGGCATGCGGTAAGTCGAGTCCTCATTTTCCATGATTTTATGATTTCTTGAATGCTTGCCATGGATTTGATTGTTTGAATATAAAAAATGTGGACGAGGGAGCGTGCAAAGGTAAGATCCTCCCCTTGTGTTTAAAATAATTGTTTGAGCATGATTTTGATAGTTTATCTTGTAGTATATTCATGTAGAAAGCATGCTAGGTCATTGTCACAATTTTTGTTTCTTTGTTTTCATGGTTTTTAGAGTAGTTTAAGGCTCATATTCAAATCTGTCCAGATTTGTTTATGTCCTTAAATCACTTCTAAAAATTATTTTAGGGCCAAATCCAACTTAGAAATATGCTTAGGATCACATAGTAAAATTAGTGTGCATTTAGGAGCATTTTCATGCATTGTTAGGGTCAATTTCATGTATATTTGTTTGATTTATTTAAATTACAGCATGCATTGCATTAGGATTTTAGGATTCTAGATTAACTTTAGGGCTAGTTAGAGACCCTAGGTTTAGGAAGGTCACTTGACCTTCCCTAGGAATTTCCTTTGTTGTAAAGATTATGATCAGAATTGAGTGTTTTAATTGATTTAAGAGTCTATCTTCGAGGGATTTTTCTAAAAAGATTTTAATGTGATTTTTATGAAATGAATATGATTTTTTATGAGATATTTGATTATTAAATGATTTTCAAAAAGATTTGAAATGTTTTAAAGATTTTTTACTTTGGAATTGAATTCCTCTCAATATGATTTGTTTTCTTGAAATATCTTCGAAAAAGATTTTCAATTGGAATTTAATTCTAAAGATAAGAATTATTTTAGAATATTTGGATTTTAAGAAAGTCTTTTAATTTGAAATGATTTCAAATAAATGATTTTAAACAAACAAAAACTCTCGAAGTTAGAGTCTTGAATTAGGTTGAATGCCTTTGATGATGTGATCGATTACAATAGGAGAATCCTAGGGTAGTCGAACTACGTGGACTTTGATACTTGCTAGGTGATACTAGTAAGTTACGTAGGCGCTAATAGGGCTCAAGTCCGCCCTAGGATGCCCGTAGGGTATTCTAGGTTCTTAGGGTTTGTTTGTATTTTTTTATTATTATTAATATAACTAATATAGATAATGCATTTATATCACTATTTTTTTTTGGTTGATTAGATTATTTAGGATTGTTTGCATTAAGAATTTAAATAGCCCAAATAAATTAGAAGTCATTTAATTAGGGCGAGGTGGGAGCCTACAAGTGAAAGCTTGGAACCTTCCCACGTCGTAACCTAGCCCCCGGATCCAACTCTGGTTTGTAGACTGCTTTTCCATTAATGGAGTTTGTTTTATTGAAAATAAAATATTTTTATGGTTTCCTTATTCCTTAAAAATAAGGTGGCGACTCCTTTGTTTGTTTTCTAAACCCCCCTAATCACATCGCCCGGTGATGATGTGGACTCACACCATCAAAGCCCGTCAAAAGGCTGGTCCACAGTAGGATATGATGCGTTTAGTTTTTACCTTTTGGTTTTTGTACCAACATTATATTTATTGTTTTATGATATGAGTATTCATTTTATCAGTTTTATTCTTGATTGTATCGCAATCATGCCTTCAATCTATGGTATTTCTGTGCTCTCTTATATAAATAGTTGCGTAATAATATCCTGTTTTATATAAATTCTGTATATCTTGATTAAATTTTCTTTCATAAGAAATTGTGCAGAGTATATAAATGCGAAGTCGTCACTCATGGAGTCTTGCTTATCGTCACCAGTGATAAAAGTTTCATAAAGGTTCAGCGATAGGCGATGAAGTGCGAAAGGTTGCAGAAGAATTTCTGCATTTTCCAAGCAAGAGCCAGCATGACTATCGATAGCCAAGTATCGCTATCGATAGAACTTCTATCGATAGCCAAACTTCGCTATCGATATACATGAGGCGGCTGTGGGCTGTTCTAGATATTTTGAGATATTTCAAGGGCATTTTGGTCTTTTTGTATATCAGCCTATAAATACAAGGCTCCATGTGACTTAAAGAGGGTTCAAGACTTTCGCTCTGAATCATTACTCTGTCAATTTCAATAGACTTTATCTTACAGTTCAATTCTGCTTTTTATTTTGTTATTTACTTTTCTGCAATTTTTCCTTTAATGCATGGCTCAATTCTCATTTGAGAATTGTTCTTTACTCATTCAGTCTTTAATTTCCACACTTTAATTTCTGTTATTTTCCTTTTCTACATGGCTCAATTCTCACTTGAGAATTGTTCTTTACTTTTACAGTCAGTTTCTTTATTTACTTAAGCCCTTTTCTTTATTTACTTAAGCCATTTTCTTTATTTACTTACGGCATTTTCTTTATTTACTTACGCCATTTTCTTTATTTCTTTCAGTCACTTTTTCTTTATTTCCTTCAGTCATTTACTTTCTGGTTTATTTTACATTTCCATCCCGTGACCCCTTAGAGCTTGTCATGGATAAAGGATATTCTCCTCCATTGATGTGTAGCTAATACTCCAAGCTTGGGTGAGGATGAAGTTGGATTCTTTATGCAATTCTAGTTTATAAACATCCCTTTATTTGTATTATGTGATTGCATAGTTGTGAAGGTTTACCGCTCACTATTGCTAAATATAATATAATATAATTGTATATCTGTGATTGCAATTATATAATTATGCAATAGTACTTATTGGGATGAATAACAAACTAGCATGCTTTATCCCCAATTAAGGTGGATAGTGATATTCCATCCCTTTTCAAGAATAAACCTGTCGGTCCTGTCATTCATCATCTTTTTGGGGATTCCTTCCTGTAGTTGGATGAACCACCATACATAATTACTATATCGTGGATTTTATAACTAAATTGCATATTTGATATTCAATGGACTTCTCACCCATGCTCCGCTCATTCCACTAATTAATTGTGTTTTAATCAGCTTTGTTAAAATCAGTATTTCTGCTTCAACCCAATTGAAGCTTTTTCCACCACCAAATTAATTTGACACTATTCTTTCACTTTAATTAATCTAATCGTTTCTCATTTTAAATCTACATATTTCCCAGTGGTTCGACACCCGTGCTCACCAATCACAATTGAATTGAGATTATCAACACGCGGTTTTATAAATATATTAATATTGATCATTAACAATGAATAATCTCCCTTGTTCTCTGACGATCAATTCTTACGTAGATTATTGTTGATAACACATCTTAATTATATGTCAATAGGCAAGAATTGACCCACTCACACAGGTGATTCACCTTGGCGCTTAGATAGCGAGCAAGATGAGACTTAAATACCTTAAAACGTTAAGACAGCGATCTAAGACATTTATATCTTTGGCGCACAAAAAGCGAACAAGATATATTTAATACATGTCGCCTTAGATAAGATCTAAGATGAGACCTCCTTGAAAGGTCGATCATAGAGAAACTGCCATAACTCTATGATGCCTATATTATAGCCGAATATGAGATTTTAGGCAGGCGCTTTGAAAGTGACTGAACTGAAACTCTCAGGTTAGGCGCTTTCATAACGACTAGACCCAGATTCGTATAGCGTTTTTACCTATATGTAGTGACATACTCATTTTTATGAGACAACGCTATAGCATACATTTCATACTGTATGTGCTTTGAGCAAACCAATAGTGGGAGTACTGAATGATCCCTACTTCATTACTGTGTGAGCCACAAGGATTTATAATCCTATCTGTACCCTTTGTTGACTCGAGACTATGTCATCAAGAGGATGCTTAGTGTCGCTACTTTAGCATGCAAACCGAGGATCATGAGAGATTCGGTCTGATGGGGCATGACTGGGAAAGCAATTGAGTCTAGTTGAATTGACATGAGGACTTGGGGAAGACTAATTGATGATACACCATGTAATGTGACTCATAGCTAGCCAGCGTCTATGTCATAATGTGTTTATGATATAGGACATGAGCACATCACATATTTTTGGGATATAGCACTGTCTAGGTTATAATCGAGAAACTCTCTAGTGATGCGCTCTTATTGTTCAAATAGTGGCTTGATAATTGTGCTCCTGAGGCTGTATGTTTTTTCTCGTGAGGTCGCACGTCCCATTTCCTGTATGAGGAGATGAATATGAGAGATAGAGAAAGATTGATGAAATTGCTACACCTTATGTAGGAGAGCAAACTGATTATCTCACCCTATATGGGCGAGTGGGAGATGTTAATAAATAACGGGTCGAATTGCTCCAACCCGTATTTGGATCCGCCCACAAAGGGGATAGGATCAGCTGATAAGTATTCCTAGTTTGAATTAAACTTATAGTTTAAATTCAAATTAGGAGATATTCCCTCATCCTTTGTCAGATGGGATTAGTTATATCAAGTGGATATAACTCTACCCATCCCCTGAGATAATCAATAAATATATACGTAAGTAACATATCAAAAGATATGTTATGTGTGTGTGAGTTTCTCTCTCTCTAAAGTTCTCTCCATTAGAGCTATTCCTAGCTCTTGGGCTTTGGGTTATGGAATTTGTGGGCAACTCTAGTAGCCATCCCAAAATCTCACAAGCAAGGACTACACGAGGGTTTTGAAGGCTGTGAAAGAGGCTAGTAACAAGCTAGCATATAGGATCCAAATTCTTTCGCAATGAGGGAACATTTCGATCTCAAAATTTACATTTTATATGTATTTTGATTTGTATATTACATGTTTAATACGTGTTTACACCAATAAAACATACAATTTTGCACGATTTTTCCTACAAAAAGTATTGTCGCAAATACTTGATTGAAATTTGCCATCGAAATAGTAAGCAATTGTGACAACAAATTTAAATTTATTTTTGTCCCAAATGGTACATAATTTCAGGATACCTATTGTCACAAATAAAAATTCATATTTGTTTTAAACATTCCATTACTTTATTTATATGTTGGCCAAAATCAATAACCTAATAGTTGTTAGTAATATGCCCTAATAGCCAATCACACTGGTGTAATTTAGGACATAAAGTTGATTCATGTATTATTATTATTCATTAATAATATGGGCTTTTGATTATCATGTATTCTTCTGTTATTATATTCATGGTAAGTCCTTAGAAGGAATGTCAATATAAGATCTCAAGAGTTGAGATTAGGAGACTTATATTGTTAAAGATTTCTTTCTTAGATATTCCTAGTCATAGGATTATTTATTGGACATTAATAATCCGGATAGACTAGCACATGTTATGTCTACTCAATATGGAGAATGACCAGTCTCAAGTCATTTGTGTAATGACACTAGGACAAACCTGTGGGTGCTTGTTTGAGAACAAGTACACTGAATGTGATCATTGATTGAGTTTGTTGAATGGAGTTTTACTTACATGTCAAACAACAACTCAGGGTTACAATGATGCAAGTGATCCTTAGACCTGAGGCACCATAGATGTCCTGTGTTAGGGATATTAGGGTTTGATAGTACAATGTACATATCCTAACCTTGAAATTTGTGTATGTACTCATTGGCCCTAGTAGACCTATCATGGGGACATATGAGTGTACAACAAGGAATCTATCACTCTCAGTAAATAGAGGGAATGCCTTGTATTATTCTCAAAGATATAATTCATAGAAGTCTTTGGCCAAAGCAGCTGAGAAAAAGAAAAGTGTTTTCTTAAGTATCCCAAGATTGAATTGATATTTTGAGAAACACATACAAAAGGTTAAATTAGGGTTTTGACATATTATCCTATACTCAAGTAATTTAATTAAGGCATTGTTTGATGGAAGGATTGAATTGCATCTTAAATTTGTAATCGAAAGGTTCACTGTGTTATGATAAACCTTCACACAACCTAGGGTGTGTCTTGACATATTGCTAGATGTCACTCAGGATTAGTAGAGGCCCAAAAGAATTAGTTCTTGAAGGGAAAATTAGAAGAGTTCTAATTTTAGAATCTAAAATAAAAGATGTTTTATTTGAAGGATAATTTATTATCCTAATTCCTACTACTAGGTTGTTGTGAACCTAAGAGGTCACACACATATAGTTGGTAGCTTCATTTAAAAGATAAGAGAGGGTATATTTATAATTAAGAGTTAATTATAAATGACTTAAATAATAAAGGTTATTATTTAAGGGTCTATGTGCAATTAAGAAGCTTATTGCATTTGAAATTTGAATTTAAATTATTTGATTTTGAAATTCAAATTAAGATGACAAGCTATCTATTATTGCATTTGACATTTGAATTTAAGTTATTTGATTTTGATATACTTTAAAATTCAAATGAAGATGACAAGTTATCTAATAGGGAGCTAGCACTCCACTTATATTAGATAACCACAAAGAGATGGCCGGCCATAGCAATAGAGATAATCACAAAGGGTTTTGTGAAAATCCCAATCCACCACTCTCCTCTCTCTCATCTCCTGGAGCTTCAACTTGTGTGGATCATTATTGGGGGCTCTCAAGTTAGGGGCTGCTCTACCTTCTTTAATCCCTCTCAAAGGCTATCTATGTAAGTTATTTACATTTATTTAAAGTTTTAAATATAGCTTATACACTCATCATGTGATCTTGGTTCATCTTCCATGGAGAAAATAGTTATTCCGCAACTTTCCATGGGATTCTTTCAATAGTATAGTTCATTTTAATCCTTTATGAATAACTTAATAATTCTATTTCATTGGAGATCTCATCCTCTTCTATCCTTGACCTCTTTAAGTTAGACATAAATGGTTGATTCATAGGAAAAATTGTGCACCCTTTTAAATTGTCACTTTCTTTTACAGTACTTAGTTATCTCTCTTTCTTGGTTGAATGTTATATGATCTTCTGTCAACATCTTTTTTCTTTAGTTTGTAGTGCTCAAGAGGCAGATTACCTATTATAGACATCCATTTTTGACCATGAGAAAGGTCATGAATGTTTGCCTGTGTTTTGAGGAGAAATAGGGTGTTAAAACCCTAAGTTGCCAGTTTTACCTTTGTGGGCAATTAGGTAGAGGTCATTATCACATGTAGGTTTTTAGGCCGGATTGAGTCGATTCTTTTTGCATTTGGTTTTTAGAGAGTCCATAGATGTCCTTGTCAAGTTTCATGGCATTCTGAGCAAGGCTTGATAGGAAATAAGGCCTTTTGTGACTTGAAGGGCAGTACTGTCCTTTAAATCACAAAAGCTCTAAATGACTGTCGATCTTGTCCCGAATGGTCTTGAGGCTTTGGCATTGATATTTAAGGTGTGTTTGATAGCTAAGTTGATCAGTGGCAAGGTCTGTTGAGACTTCTGGCTCATGTTTGGCTCTTAAGGCCTAATGACCCCTTTTAAGCTCAGATTAGGGTTTCGACCAGAAATGACCGGGATTCGATCTTTTTATCAAACAAAGGTCTTTAAAGACTTCAAAAAACTTTCTTAAAATTTTTTAAAACTTGTTTCGAGAAAAAGAAATGATTTCGAAAGCGATTGGTTAGCAGATTTCAAAACCCTAATTTGGGCTCGGCAGGCCCTAAACAGCTAATCGGTTGACTATTCCCCAAACATTTGACTTTGGTCAATGTATTTTCACTTCAAACACTTCTTAAAACATGTAGAATCGAATCACAATCGTTTTGGCGCTTGAGTCGTAGAATTTGGACTTAAAACGGGTCCGAAAATCCTAAAAAAGCCGAAACCGTGTCAAAACGGGCTGAAACAGGCCCACATAGGGCAAAAATAGGCCAAAAGCTCGATGAACATCCATCTATGTACGGCCAACCGTCCTTGAGGGACATCTAACCATCCCTAGAGGGATGGTCACCCGAGCTAATTTCCAGAAAACGCTAAAATCAGAGTTTTTTTTTCCCTTAGGACTCTTCCAAGTGCTTGCCATGTGTCCAATTCGGCTTTAGGGACTTTGGGATGAGTTTGAAGACATTGGAAGGCTGGATTAGAGCCCTTGGATCATTCCTAAGAGATTTCAACTGAACCATTGATCAATTCCAAGTTTCCCTATAAATAGAGAGCCCTGAAATTAGTTTGAGAACACACAGAGAGTCATAGAAAACTCATAAGGCATTTAAAGAGCCAAATTGGTAGAGTAAAGCCTCAAGGAATTACACCAACCCCCTAAGAAACTTTAGTTGCATCTTTGAAGTCCTTGGAGTCCTTGGAGTTTGAAGAAAAAGCTAGGAGCAAGGAAGGAGAAAGCAAAAAAGGTTAGTATAATTGTGAAGTTTGTTTTAAGTTCTTTTGCAAACTTCTTCTTCTTCTTCTTCTTCTTCTTCTTCTTCTTCTTCTATGCCATGTTAGGGATAGGTACCTAAGTTGGGTTAGGATTAGTTGCATATAGGTTAGCACGTAGATTTTCTGCATTTATGATTTTTATTTAAGTATAGTTAGTTTGAGTATGTTAAATTAGTATAAGTCAATAGGAACATGTTTAGGTTTGTTTATATCATTTGTATTTATGTTTAATGTTTGAAATATCATATGAAATATGTTCGAGGGAACAAGCTAAGGTAAGTCCCTTCCCTTATGTTTAAAATTGGTGTTTTCAAACATGATGCATGATTATTTTGGTATATCATATTAGGTTGCATATTAGGACATTTACACTTCTTTTATTTATTATATTTTGGGTTTTAAATCCACTTTTTGGTTGCATATAAATCTGTCCAAGGTTTAAAGTAACCTTAAAAATGGATTAAAAAACCATTTTTAGGATCCAAACTAACATAGAAATATGCCTAGGTTCACATAGTCAAATTCGTATGCATTTAGGGCATTTTTCATGCATTGTAGGGTTAATATTATGTTTGTTTATTTAAATTTCAGCATGCATTAAATTAGTATGTTAGGTTTTTTAGACTAACTTAGGGTTAGGTAGAGACCCTAGGTTTCAGAAGGTCACTTGACCTTCCCTAAGACTTTTCTTTATTGTAAGGGTTGCATTCAAATTCATGTAGTTGATCGAGTCTAAGAGTCTATCTTCGAGAGAGGTTTTAAAAAATGATTTTTGTTAAAAATAATTGATTTATTAAAAAGTCATGAAATAGGAATTTTTTTTAAAAGAGTTTATATTGAAAATAATTTCTTTGAGAAAGAAATGATTTTTGGAATGAAATTCCATGGATAATGATTTTAAAAATAGGAAGTTTAAATTGAGGTTTACTTCTAGAAGATAAGTTCTATCTTTTCAAAATTCTAAATGCATTGGAAATCTTTTAATTGTCAAATAATTTTGAAAAGTAATTTTGAATGGATAAAAACTCTCGAAGATAGTATCTTAGATAAAGTCGAATACTTTTAAATGATGTAGTTCATTACAATAGGAGAGTCCTAGGGTGATCGATTTTGATTCTTGTCAGGCAACTGATAAGGTACGTAGGCCGCCAATAGGGTCCAAGTCCAATCTTAGGATGACTTTATGTCTCTTAAGGTCTTTAGGATTTTGATTCTTTTTTATTATTATCTATTATCTAGTATTATCTATACTATTTTCTTGGTTGATTAGATATGATAGGTTGTTTTTATAAGATTTTGATAAAGCCCAAAAATAATTGAGGGACCTTTAATTAGGGTGAGATGAGTGCCTACAAGATGAGTCTTGGAGCCTTCCCATCTTATAACCTAGCCCCCGAATCCAAATTTTGATTCGAAGACCACGCTTTACCAAAAATGGGGTCATTGTTTTATTTTAAATAAAACTCTTTTTTGTGGTTTCCTCATTCCTTAAAAATAAGGTGGCGACTCTTTATTTTATCAAAATTCATTCCTTTTTCAAAAACCCAATCTAAGTGGAGTCCCACAATAGAGAAGGATAAATAGGATTGGATGACCTTGAGTGGATAATAGAGAAGGATAAATAAGTAGATAAAAGAGAAGGATAAATCGAGAAGGATAATTATCTACTAATCCACGACGATAAATGAATCCAGTCCCAAATAAAAAAGAGAGCTTTCAAATGGAGGGGGGTTCGAATGTGGTGGGTTCATAGATTGGCGACTCCGCTGGGAATGTCGAGGGCTAAACTCTAATTAATTATTTTTGGGCTTTTCAATTTCTTAATTAATAAAATCAACCACTGGCATTTGCATGACTGTTTGACTTTGATTTCTGCATTGTGTGCGCATTGACTCTGCATGTTTAGGACGTTGTATGCTAAAGCCAATGATGAGTTTAGCCCTGGGCCCGGTTTCTTTGACTCTCGGGTTCCGTGTATGCGAAAGCCATCATTCTTCTCGCCATGTACCCTCGGGTATATCAAACGGACCAATCACGTACTGTTGGACCCATGCTGCATTACTGATGTCACATGTGGTTAGGTATATCGATTGGACTGAGTGAGTAAGGGACACTCAGCCTACCCTTTGCATTAGTCCATATAGACTGTCCCTTTAGGACACATACCCTTGTGAACCCGCCACATTCGAGCCCCCCTCCATTTGAAAGCTCTCTTTTTTATTTGGGATTGGATTCATTTATCATTGTGGATTAGTAGATAACTATCCTTCTCGATTTATCATTCTCTTTTATCTACTCATTTATCATTCTCTATTATCCATCTCTATTATCCACTCAAGGTCATCCAATCCTAATTATCCTTCTCTATTGTGGGAGTCCACTTAGATTGGGTTTTTTAAAAAAGGAATGGATTTTGATAAAACTAGGAGTCGCCACCTTATTTTTAGGGAATAAGGAAACCACAAAAAAGAGTTTTATTTAAAATAAAACAATGACCCCATTTTTGGAAAAGCATGGTCTTCGAATCAAAGTTTGGATTCAGGGGCTAGGTTATGAGATGGGAAGGTTCCAAGACTCATATTGTAGGCACCCATCTCACCCTAATTAAAGGTCTCATAATTATTTTTGGGCTTTATCAAAATCTTATAAAAACAACCTATCATATCTAATCAACCAAGAAAAATATGAATAATATTACATATATGTGGACCAGCCTTTTTGACGGGCTATGAGTCCACATCATCACCGGGCGATGATTAGGGATTTTTAGAAAACAAACAAAGGAGTCGCCGCCTTATTTTTAAGGAATAAGGAAACCATGAAAATGTTTTATTTTAAAATCAAAACAAAACCAACTTCATTCCAATGAAAAGCAATCTACGAACCAAAGATGGATCCGGGGGCTAGGTTACGACGTGGGAAGGTTCCAAGCTTTCGCTTGTAGGCACCCACCTCGCCCTAATTAAAGGACTTCTAATTTATTTTGGCTATTTAAATTCTTAATGCAAACAATCTTAAATAATCTAATCAACCAATGGAAATAGAGATATCAATACAATAAACTATAATAATAATAATAAGAAAAATAATATACAAATAAACCCTAAAAACCTAGAATACCCTACGGGCATCCTAGGGCGGACTTGAGCCCTATTAGCGCCTACGTAACTTACTAGTGTTACCTAGCAAGTATCAAAGTCCACGTAGTTCGACTACCCTAGGACTCTCCTATTGTAACCGATCACATCCTCTAAAAGTATTCAATTTAATCCAAAACCCTATCTTCGAGAGTTTTTATCCATTTAAAATCATTTATTTGAAATCATTTCAAATTAAAAAAACTTTCATAAAATCCAAATATTCTAGACAATTCTTATCTTTAGAATTTAATCCCAATTGAAAATCTTTTTCAAAGATATTTCAAGAAAACAAATCATATGGGGAGGAATCTCATTCCAAGGTAAAAATCTTAAAATATCTCAAATTCTTTTGAAAATCATTTAATAATCAAATCTTTCATAAAAATCACATTAGAAACCTTTTTGAAAATCCATCGAAGATAAACTCTGAAATTAACTAGAATACTCAAATCAGATAATGGTTTTTACAACAAAGGACAGTCCTAGGGAAGGTCAAGTGACCTTTCTAAACCTAGGGTCTCTAACTAACCCTAAAGTTAAACTAGAGTCCTAGAATACTAATGCGATGCATGCTGGAATTTAGACAAATTAAACAAATATTCATGAAATTGATTCTAACCATGCATGAAAATGCTCCTAAATGTACACTAATTTTACTATGTGAACCTAAGCATGTTTTTAAGTCGGATTTGGCCTAAAAATAATTTTTAGAAGTGATTTAAGGACATAAACAAATCTGGACAGATTTGAATTTGAACCTTGAACCATTCTAAAAACCTTAAAAAAAGCAACAAAAATTATGACAATGACCTAGCATGCTTTCTATATGAATATATTATGAAAATACTATAAGAATCATGCAAAAATATAGTTTAAAAATATTAATTAAACTACTTTAAAACATATATTCAAATCTGGAAAGATTTGAATACATGTTTAAGGTAGCCTAAAAAACTTTTTTAATCTAAGAAAATGACAAATAAACACCCTAGCGTACAATCTATCATGTTTGACTAAATTATCATGCAAAAAACATATCAAAAACTACACAAAAATATGCTTAAACAATCAATTTAAACACAAGGGGAGGATCTTACGTTCGCACGCTTGTGGACCAACCTCGTGGCGGGGCTTTGGTGGTGTCCACATCATCACCGGGCGATGTGATTAGGGGGGTTTAGAAATCAAACAAAGGAGTTGCCACCTTATTTTTAAGGAATAAGGAAACCATAAAAATGTTTTATTCTAAAACAAAACAAACTCCATTTTCAATGAAAAGACAGTCTACAAACCAGAGTTGGATCCGGGGGCTAGGTTACGACGTGGGAAGGTTCCAAGCTTTCACTTGTAGGCACCCACCTCGCCCTAATTAAAGGACTTCTAATTTATTTGGGCTATTTAAATTTCTCAATGCAAACAATCCTAAATAATCTAATCAACCAAAAAATAGTGATATAAATGCATTATCTATATTAGTTATATTAATAATAATAAAAAATATATACAAACAAACCCTAAGAACCCCTACGGGCATCCTAAGGCGGACTTGAGCCCTATTAGCGCCTACGTAACTTACTAGTATCACCTAGCAAGTATCAAAGTCCACGTAGTTCGACTACCCTAGGACTCTCCTATTGTAATCGATCACATCATCAAAGGTATTTCAACCTAATTCAAGACTCTAACTTCGAGAGTTTTTATTCTTTCAAAATCATTTATTTGAAATCATTTCAAATTAAAAGACATTCATAAAATCCAAATATTCCAAATAATTCTTATCTTTAGAATTCAATTCCAATTAAAAATCATTTTCAAAGATTTTTAAGAAAACAAATCATATGGGTAGGAATCTCATTCCTAGATAAAAATCTTTAAAACATTTCAAATCTTTTTGAAAATCAATTAATAATCAAATCTTTCATAAAAAATCATATTCATTATATCAAAATCATTTTTAGAAAATTTCTCGAAGATAGACAATCAAATCGATTAAAATACTCAAATCTGAGTATGACGTTTACAACAAAGGAAATTCCTAGGGAAGGTCAAGTGACCTTCCTAGCCTAGGGTCTCTAACTAGCCCTAAAGTTAATCTAAAAAAACCTAAAAATACTAATGCTATGCATGCTAAAATTTAAACAAATAAGCATGTAATCAATTCTAAAAATGCATGAAAATGCTCCTAAATGCACACTAATTAATCTATGTGAACTTAAGCATATTTCTAAGTTGGATTTGGCCTTAAAATAATTTTTAGAAGTGATTTAAGGGCATAAACAAATCCGGACAGATTTGAATATGAACCTTTAATCACTCTAAAAATCATGAAAACAAAGAATAAAAATGTGAAAATGTCCTAGCATGCTTTCTACATGAATACACTATGAAACTACTAATAAAATCATGCAAAATATGGCTTAAAAATGTTAATTAAACCACTTTAAAACATGTATTCAAATCTGGACAGATTTGAATACATAATTAAAGTAGCTTAAAAAACCATTTTTAATCCATAAAAACATCAAATAAACACCCTAGCATACAATCTAACATGCTTGACTAATTTACCATGCAAAAACATATCAAAAACTACACAAAAATATGCTAAAATAATTAATTTAAACACAAGGGGAGGATCTTACCTTCGCACGCTCCCTCGTACACAATTTTTATGTTCAAACAATCAAATCGATATCAAGTGTTCAAATAATCATAAAAAAGCATAAAAAAAAATGACTCACAAGTCATCACATGTCAAGAATACATATTAACACATTCATATCATCATTAATACCATCAATCAAACATTTAGAGATTCAAATAACAATATGAATATATCTATACTTACCCTAGGCATGCTCGCATATATGAAATAATAACAACGGACTCATCTTAAACATAAAATCATAACAAAAACTAACCCTAGCATGCTTACACACATAAAATCACAAGAAACTAACCCTAACATGCATACTCACATAAAATAATAATAAAACTACTTCTAATCATGCATACGTACATAAAATAACAAGAAAACTAACCCTAACATGCATACTCACATAGAATAATGATAAAACTACTTCTAATCATGCATACGTACATAAAATAACAAGAAAACTAATCCTAACATGCATACTCACATATAATAATGATAAAACTACTTCTAATCATGCATACGTACATAAAATAACAAGAAAACTAACCCTAACATGCATACTCACATAGAATAATGATAAAACTACTTAACCCTAGGCATGCATCCTAACATAAAATCATAAATAAAACTAATGAACCCTAAACATGCATATTAACATAAAATAACAACAAAGCTAAACCTAATCATGCATACTCATACAAAATCAAAACAAAACTAACCCTAATCATGCATACTAACATAAATAAGAGAAAGAGAGAAACCTATTCAAACATGCATAAAGAAAACTCCTACAAAGTAAACTCATACAGAAAGTTTGTATGGAGGATTCACCTATCCTCCTTCTTCTTTGCAAACCTCCTTCGAGTTCCAAGCCTTGGGGCCTTCTCCTTCCTTCTCCACCTTAATTCTCCCCCTCAATGATGCAGGAATGAAGAATGAAAATCTGTAGCCTCCTCTCCAAAACCCTAGAATTCTCTCTCTCTTTTTTCCCGCCTCCTCTCTAACTCTATAATGAAGCATATATAGAGTTAGGGTTTAAAACCTTGAATGGTTAGGATTTAATCTTTTAAAAAACGATCCTAGGGCTTAGAACAAATCCTCCTAGGGTTTGCAAGTTGAACCAAGTTCTAATTTTTCCCAAAAAATCAAGTCAAATCGGCCCAAAATAGGTGAAATCTTCCAAAATTGAAAAATGAGCTCGAGCATGCTGATGGCCGTCCTAGGGCTGGACGGTTGGCCGTCCTAGCTGGACGGTCACCATGCTGATTTTCCAATTTTGTTCCCCAAATTTTAGGGTTTTCGAATTTTGGCCATATTTTGGTCAAATTTGATCCAAATCCGATGGTTCAGGGCTCAAAACGACCGTGTTTTGATCCTCCACATTTTTAGAATGTTTTTGGGTTAAAATAAATTGACCATGGTCAAGGGTTTTAGCAAAAAGCTAGCCAATTGACTCGGTTGTGCCAAAATTGGTCAAATGACCATTCCTTGTTTTATAAAATTAATCAATTAGGCTTGCACCACTTCTAAAAACATGGTTTCAACATGAAATTGGTACTTAAAAACATGTTTTGAAAACCTTTTGTTTTGGTGAAAACGACCAATTCATGGTCAATTTGATCGAAACCCTAATTCAGCTCATCCTTACCCGTGGGATCGATTTTGGGAGAATCCATCCCAACCATTCAAAGGCTTAATTGACACACCAAATACACTCCCCACATCCATATAAACCTCATGAAACAATCCGTTTCGAATTCGGAGGTCATTCGGAATTATACGAGAAAAAGGACGAAAATGCCCTTCAAGTCGCAAAACCCTAATTACCTATCGAGCTCTCATCAGAATGCCATGAAAATTTACAGGGATGTTCTAAAACACCTCAAAAGTCAAATGCAATACAAATGGGTTGATTCCAATCCAAATGTACACATGAAATAATGAACTGTCCTTTCCCTCAGAAAAGGGCAATCTGGGCAATTTGGTCTTTACAAGGCCAATTCCTCACCAAATGATCAGCTATTCTAGTTAATCATTTGCATGAACACATAGTAGAAATAATTGGTAAAAATGGGGTGTCCACAACGCTCCCTCGTACACAATTTATATATTTAAAACAATGGATCCATATCAAGTATTTAATTAATCATAAGAACATGTAAAAGAAAATGACTCAAGACTCGATACATATCAAAGAATAATATATCAACACACTCATATAACCATTAATATCATTTGGACAAGATTTCAACAATTATATGACATATCAATACTTATTCTAGGCATGCTCACATACATACAAGACTTACCCTAATCATGCTTACTTATATAAAATCACAAAAAAGAAAACTAACCCTAAACATGCTCACTCACATTAAATCATAAAAATGACTATTCTAAACATATTAACTCACATGAAATCCTAGGAAATAACTATTCTAAACATACTTATTTACGTGAAATCATAATAAATAACTATCCTAAACATACTAACTCACATGAAATCATAACAAATTCATCCTATTCTAACATGCAATTGTATTAAACAAACATTATGGATAACTAAACTCAAACTAATATGATATTATTATGCATGAACAAACAAGAGAATATCCTATCATTTATAATCACACATCAAATAAGAGATGAAGATTTATATAAGAATGAAGCATGTCAAAAACCAAGGTAGAATACTCACCTTTCTTCTCTTTTGTTGGCTACCTCTCTTCAAGCTTCAAGGCCTTTGATCCTTCCTTCCTCCTCTCTTTTCCACCTTGGTTCTCTCCTCCAATGGTCTAGCAAAAACTAAAAAGCAGATCTGTAGCCTCCTTTCCCCACTCTTGAACCCTTTTTTTTTACCTCTTAACCTAACTCTCTCAAAGCATACTTATAGAGTTAGGGTAAATAACCATGAATGGCTGGGATTGATCCCTCTAAAAATGATCCTAGGGCTTAGAATAATTCATCCTAGGGTTTGCAAGCTGAGTCCCCTTCGAATTTATTCAAAAAAAAAAATCAAAAAAAGTCGGCCAAAACAAGTGGGAAAGTCTCAAACTTTCCAAAATGAAAAAATATGCTCGAGCATCCTGGTGGCCGTCCTAGCTAGGACGATCACCGAAGTGACTTTCCCCAATTTTGCCATATTTCGAGGGATTTTGGTATTTTGGCCATATCTTGGTCAATTTTCATCCAAATTCGATGGTCCAGGTATCCAAACGACCGTGTTTTGATCCTCCACATATTTAGAAGGGTTTTGGGTCAAAAATACTTGACCATGGTCAAGGGTTTTGATAAAAAGCTAGTTAATCGACCCGGTTGTGTCGGGAGGTTTTGATAAAAAGCTAGTTAATCGACCCGGTTGTGTCAAAATTGGTCATATGACCATTCATTATTTCATAAAATTGATCAATTAGGCTTGAACCACTTCTGAAAACATGGTTTTATTATGAAATTGGTACTTGAAAACATATTTTGAAAATCTTTGATTTTGGTGAAAACGACCAATTCCCGGTCAATTTGAATAAAACCCTAGTTTGACTTATTCTCGCCCGTAGGATCGATTTTGGGTGAATCTATTCCAACCATTCAAAGATTCAATTGATACTTCAAATACACTCCCCACATCCATATAAACCTCATGAAACAATCCGTTTCGAATTCGGAATGTTTTATCAGAATGTCATGAAAATTTACAGGGATGTTTTAAAACACCTTAAAAGTCAAATGCAATACAAATGGATTGATTCCAACCCAAATGTACACATGAAATAATGAATTGTCATTTTCCTCAGAAAAGGGCAATTTGGGTAATTTGGTCTTTACAAGGCCAATTCCTCACCAAATAATCTACTCTTCGAGCTGATCATTTGCATAAATATATGATAGAAATAATTGGTAGAAATGGGGTGTCCACAGTATATAATAATAGATAATAATAAAAATATCACAATCCTAAAGACCTTAGGAGACTCACAGAAAACCTAAGATTGGACTTCCCTATTGGCGGCCTACGTACCTTATCAGTTGCCTGAAAAGAATCAAAGTCCACGTAGTTCAATCACCCTAGGACTCTCCTATTGTAATGAACTACATCATTTAAAAGTGTTCTACTATATCTAAGATACTATCTTCGAGAGTTTTTATCCATTCAAAATTACTTTTCAAAATTATTTGATAATTAAAAGATTTCCAATGCATTTAGAATTTTTAAAAGATAGAACTTATCTTCTAGAAATAAACCTCAATTTAAACTTCTTTTTTTTTAAATCATTATCCATGGAATTTCATTCCAAAAATCATTTCTTTTTCAAAGAAATTATTTTCAACATAAACTCTTTTAAAAGATTCCTATTTCATGAAATAACTTTTTAATAAATCAATTATTTTTAACAAAAATCATTTTTTAAAATCTCTCTCGAAGATAGACTCTTAAACTTGATCAACTACTTGAATTTGAATGTAACCCTTACAATAAAGAAAAGTCCTAGGGAAGGTTAAGTGACCTTCCTAAACCTAAGGTCTCTACCTAATCCTAAGTTAATCTAAAATCCTATCATACCAATTTAATGCATGCTGAAATTTAAATAAACAAACATAATATTAACCCGACAATGCATGAAAAAAGCCCTAAATGCATACTAATTTTACTATGTGAACCTAGGCATATTTCTATGTTAGATTGGATCCTAAAAATGGTTTTTTAATCCATTTTAAGGTTACTTTAAACCTTGGACAGATTTATATGCAACCAAAAAGTGGATTTAAAACCCAAAATATAATAAATAAAAGAAGTGTAAATGTCCTAATATGCAACCTAATATGATATACCAAAATAATCATGCATCATGTTTGAAAGCACCAATTTTAAACATAAGGGAGGGGACTTACCTTAGCTTATTCCCTCGAACATATTTCATATGATATTTCAAAGATTAAACATAAATACAAATAACATAAACAAACCTAAACATGTTCCTATTGACTTATACTAATTTAACATACTCAAACTAATTATACTTAAATAAAAATCATAAATGCATAAAATCTACATGCTAACCTATATGCAACTAATCCTAACCCTACTTAGGTACCCATCCCTAACATGGCATAGAAGAAGAATGAAGAAGAAGAAGAAGAAGAAGTATGCAAAAGAACTTAAAACAAACTTCACAATTATACTAACCTTTTTTGCTTTCTCCTCCTTTGCTCCTAGCTTCTTCTTAAATCTCCAAGGACTCCAAGGACTTTAAAGATGCAACTAAAGTTGCTTAGGGGGTTGTTGTAATGCCTTGAGGTTTTACTCTACCAATTTGGCTCTTTAAATGCCTTATGAGTTTTCTATGACTCTGTGTGTGTTCTCAAACTGATTTCAGGGTTATCTATTTATAGGGAAGCTTGAAATTGATCAATGGTTCAATTTAAATCTCTTAGGAATGATCCAAGGTCTCTAATACAGCCTTTCAAGGTCTTCAAACTCATCCCAAAGTCCCTAAGGCCGAATTGGACACATGGCAAGCACTTGGAAGAGTCCTAAGAGAAAAAAAACTCTGATTTTAGCATTTTCTGGAAATTAGCTCGGGTGAAAATCCCTCTAGGGATGGTTGGCCGTCCATAAATGGATGGTCATCGAGCTTTTGGCCTATTTTTGCCCTATGTGGGCCTGTTTCAGCCCGTTTTGACCCGGTTTCGGCTTTTTTTGGCTTTTTGGGCCCGTCTTAAGTCTAAATTCCACAATTCAAGCGCCAAAACGATCGTTATTCGATTCTCCATGTTTTAAGAAGTGTTTGAAGTGAAAATGCATTGAAAAAAGTCAAATGTTTTGGGGAAAAGTCAACCGATTAGCTGTTTAGGGCCTGCCGGGCCCAAATTAGGGTTTTGAAATCTGCTAAACAATTGCTCTCGAAATCATTTCTTCTTCTCGAAACAAGTTTTAAAATATTTTAAGAAAGTGTTTTGAAGTCTTCAAAGACCTTAGTTTGATAAAAAGATCGAATCCCGGTCATTTCCAGTCGAAACCCTAATCTGAGCTTAAAAGGGTCCCTTGGGCCTTAAGAGCCAAACATGAGCCAGAAGGCTCAACAGACCTTGCCATTGATCAACTTAGCTATCAAACACACCTTAAATATCCATGCCAAAGCCTCCAGACTATTCGGGACAAGATCGACAGTCATTTAGATCTTTTGTGATTAAAGGACAGTACTGTCCTTCAAGTCACAAAAGGCCTTATTTCCTATCAAGTCTTGCTCAGAATGCCATAAAACTTGACAGGGACATCCATAGACTCTCTAAAAACCAAATTAAAAAAGAATCGACTCAATACGTCCTAAAAACCTACATGTGATAATGGCCTCTACCTAACTGCCCACAAGGGTAAAACTAGCAACTTAGGGTTTTAACACCATATTTCTCCTCAAAATACAGGCAAACATTCATGACCTTTCTCATGGTCAAAAATTGGATGTGTACAACCCTATGTCACCTGTTCACACACTGTTGTAATGTTATGCTGCCGGATTTACCCCCCGGTTTTGTCTGGACCTTGATTGTGAAGTGTGTAGAACCACTAGGACCTTAGATTGTAGGACTAGACTTTATGAAGTACCCTAAACTCTTAAAGTTAATGTTCCCAAAGAGTTAGGGTACTTGATGAAGGTTTAGTACCCTACATATCCTTGGACTTAGGCCTGTGGTAGTGTTATGTTGTTTGAATAGTGATGTCCGTTTGGAGGCCTTAGGTGAGTTTGAAGTATGGGCTAAAAGCCCATACTCTTTGGATGGAAGATATAGGACTACGATGAGGTTGAAATATGAGTTTAGGAGTTTTTGATGAGATTATTGCCAGGGCTTTAAGCCCATATTCATAGGGTAGAATGTGAGAAAGTGAGATCGATGTATGGGCTTTGAGCCCATGCTTTTGCGAGTGTGTAGTCTGTTATCCTTTTTCATCATTTTTCACACTGGAAGCTCTCAGTTAATTCAAATCCTTTCCCATTTCTTTCCCAGCATTCTGGCTTGGCGTCGTGATTCTAGTGGTCAGTTATTTAGCTCGAAGAGTTTACTTGTTGATCCAAAGAAGTCTAGTCATGAAGATCATACCCCTACTATCGTTGGAACTAATGGGAAGACAACTGATGAAAAGATTGATGCACTGTTGAAAGTAGTCCAAGAGTTGGTCCATAAGAAAGGAGAGGAGGATAAGGTGCGAGCTTATGTCAACCCTTTGTTCGATAACGTTAATGAGGAGGAGTGTTTCCTTAAGCCCAAAGTACCTCTTGAACCTGTCAAGTCTGGTACAGACTTTGTTCAGCCTATTGATCTGGAAAAGGAGCCCAAAGTCCCTGCATTCTTTTCCACTGAGCCCATATTGTTGAGTAGTAAGGTGGAAGCCCTGGAAAAAGCCTTGAGAGGCATTAGGAAGTCTGATGATTTGGTAGACATGTCGTCGTTATCTCTGCTCCCTAAGGCCCCGTATGCCCACTCATTTTAGGATGCCTGAGTTGGAGAAGTTTGATGAGATGGGTTGCCCTAAAACCCATTTTTGTATGTGAGGGCCATGCTGAAAGGTTGTGGCAAAAAACATGGATACGCAGCGGAAGTAGAAAACAAAAATTTTCATTTTATAAAAACAATCCATATACACAACCTTCAAGAATCGATTTAAGCATAGGGTTATGTATTAAAAATACAAGAACATATATTTAAAAACAATAAATATACTTACTTGTAAATCCTTGCGAAGTAGCTTTCCTTCGAGTTTCAAAACGATGAAACCTCCAAAAGTATCCACACAAGTGCAAGACTCCTTGAACCTTCTAGTCCTCCACAACACCTTGTGAAAAACTAGCTTGGAGAAGGAGAGAGGAGAGAGAGACGGCTAGAGAGAGAGTGTGCCCTAGAAAGTGATGCTTGATATTTAGGTTCCCTCTCTTCTTATTTATAGACTTTCTTCTCTTTAAGGAGTATTTGGTTACTAGTGCTAGCATGACCAAACATCCTTGTATAGAGTAATCCTATTCTTGGTTATGATTGGCTTTTAATTAATTAACCATTAATAATTAAAGTCAAACATATTTCAAAGATAGAATTCCCCTCCCACAAGTTCAAGAAACTCACTTACACTCTAGTGTGTGTGACCCTTTGGGTTCACCCTAACCTAGCAGTGGACAGGGACATCTCTATGTCTCCTAAAAATAGAAACTTTCTATTTTAAGGTTCAATGGAACGATTCCAATTTTGCCCTCATTGATTACACTTTATCAATAGGCTTTCACTGGTCATGAGTGACATCTAGCAACATATCATGACGTACCCTAGGTTTAGGTGAATAGCAGAACTATGTGAACCCTTCATGTTATTTAATCCTTCATCCCCTAATGTCACAGTTAAGATAATAGGTATGGTTTTAGTCAAACCCTATCTTAACAACTTGATATCTGTTCCACAAAATATAATCTCAATAAGGTAATCGTAGTGAAACACTTTTCACTGTTTACCTATCACTCTGGCTAGAGGTTCCCTTTGAGAATTATCTTTGTGAACTAATCTAGACATTCTCTCCCATTAACTGAGAGTGATGATTCCTTATTGCACACTCATCCATCTTCATGCATAACTCATTAGAGCCAATATGCACCGATTACAACCTTATGGATAAGGCTATACAAGATACTATCAAACTCTAGTAACCTATGCATAAGACAGCTATGGTGTCTCAGGTCTAAGGACTACCAAATAAATGGACATAACACTAGAATATTCCTTTGACAGAACTACCATAGGAACATTCTTTGTAGATCATGTTCAATGTACATATTCTCTAATATGCACCCACAGATTAACCTAAGTGTCACTACACTGATAGGAAAGACTACTATCTTCCATAAGAGTTAGTTTAAATCTGTGCTACTCTTCAAACAGTTAATTAAATATCCACTTTAATAAACCTTTGAGTAGGAACTCTTTTAGAATAGATGTATATGAGAAATATCAGTCTCTCTATCTCAACACCTTGAGATGCATATTTCTCTTATCATTTATTCATGGACCTTCTCATATATGTTAGAACATATTAGATAAGTTATACCTTCTATATATAATAATAATATGAAACTAATATACCCTTTAGGATTAGTTTTAGGGCATACTTCTAACACATGCACCCTAGAGGGGCCGACGATGACCTACTAGCCCAAATGTTCCATGAGATACTGGCTGGATCTGCTCTGAAATGGTTTCTGTCGCTGGATGAGTCTAGAATAAAGACCTGAGCAGATGTATGCACTGAGTAATCACTACAGGTATAATACGGAAGTTAATGTCACTAGGAGAGATTTGGAGACTACTAAGCAAGAACCTAAGGAAACTTTCTCTGCCTTCATCACCTGTTAGAGGGCCAAGGCTTCCAAAATGCCTAACCGACCCAAGGAAGAAGAACAAATCCACATGTTGGTGAAGAATTTGCTCCCAGTGTATCACAAACACCTGTTTTCCCAATACCTTCCCAATTTTCGAGCCATGGTCGCCGCTGGTATCCAAGTGGAGGACGCCCTAGGCAGTGGAGCCCTCAGAGCCGATGAACCCAACAAAAGCCGCCGACCTGTCATCAATGGGAAGGCCACCGAAGTGAATGCCATATCTCTGCCTGCTTTATTCACCCAACCCTTTTCCTTGGGAAATAAACCATTCAGAAAATTTACCGAACTCCATATGACATTGGAGCGAGTCTTTGAGAAATTGAAAGCTCGAGGCTTGCTCCAACCTTTAGAGCCCAGGCCTGTGCCTAACCCATTACCCAAAAATTACAATTAAAATGAGTATTGCCATTTCCATCAGTCCAAAGGCCACAATATTAATCGTTGTATTCGCATTCGCCATGAAATCCAAGACCTCATAGACAACAAGACTATTTCCCCACCTTCTTAACCCAATGTCACCCAAAATCCACTCCCTACCCATGCAGTCCCACCACCCGCAAATATCAATGTCATCCATGCTGACCCTTATGTCCATTGTGAACCTTTCTGCCCTCACCTTTCATTCCCTACCTCCATAATTGAGATGTTTCATCATTGTCAAGCCCATGGGCTCATTACGCCATATAAGCCAAGATCCAAGAAGCTTTACTGCCAATACCATGCCACTTCTAGCCATGACACGGAATCCTGTGATATATTGCGGAATATAGTATAAGGGTTCATTGATCAAGGTCTGATTGAAATCCCCCAACCCTTCACTAGCCCAATGGGGCTTTATCGTTCATGGAGACAATTTGAGAAAGATACATTCCTAGGTTTTAGTTCAAATGGGATTCCCGAGCCTCGTGAAGTAAATCAGTCGTCCAAGAATGGTACTAGTCAGTGGGCTCTCAAAAAAAAGGTTTGAAGCCAGAGATCCTTCTGTGGATTTGTTGACAGAAAGAAATGGGAGGTTTAGTTTCTACGTTCTCTACCCTGAAGATTCTTGTGAAGCTAAGATGGAAAATATTGAACCCATTAGACCTAAGGCTAGAGCCAAGAAAGCCTTCTCCAAGACTGGGACTAGCCAATGGGAGTTGCGAAAGAGATATGAGGCCGAAGATCCTGAAGTAGGCTTGTTGGGGGAACCTAGTGGAAAGTTCGACTTCTATGTCCTTTACCCTAAAATGAAGAAGCCTACCTTTGAAGAACCCATTGTTCCTTTTGGTTGGGGTGATATCCCTGACTCACTTGAAGAAGATGTTCCTGTGGTTCAGGTTGAGCCTGAAGATTCAAACCTTATCCTTTCTGAGAAAACTAGCAAGAGTATCCTTAAGAAGCATTTTGAGAATAGAATCTTCATGACTAAGACCACCGATATGAACGGGGAAGTCCTTTACCAAACTGTTTATCCAAGGCAACCATGGGTCACCCAATATTTTAGATTAAGTTCGACTTCTGCCGAGTCCACTATAGATGATGGGTCAGAGAATGAGATTGATATCATAGAGTGGGAAGATTTGATGAACACACCCGAAGAGATAGCAGATATTTGGGCCGGTAATGAGGAGGATGTTAACCATGTCACCAAAGGAGGTCGTCATTTTAAGCCCACTAACTTGGAATCCGACAATCCTTTAGGAGAGTTAGAGAGATCCCAACGCACTGAAGTTCAAAAAGAAGAGGAAAAGATATTGAAACAGCTTAAGTGTACTCAAGCCAATATCACTATCTGGGGACTTTTGATGGCCTCTTAGAAGCATAAGCAGACAGTACTTAGGCTACTTAACCAAGTTCAGATCCCCATCGACACTTTGCCCGAAGGTTTAATCAGTTTAGTCAGTCCAGTTCAGCATGGGCAGTCTATATCCTTCACAAAATCAGATCTTCCGAAGAAGTGACCAAATCATTTGCAGGCTTTGTATGTTACTGTGGATACTATGGGCAAGAGAATTCCTACAGTGTTGATAGACAATGAGTCAGCTTTGAATGTGTGTCCTCTCAGTACTGCCACTTTCTTGGGCATCGAACCGTCAGAATTCAAGCCGTCTGGGCAAACTGTGAGAGCGTATGATAACACTCAAAAAGAAGTAGTTGGCATGGTCACCTTACCTTTAGTTATTGGGCCTGTAGAGTTCCAAGTTGATTTCCAAGTGCTTGATGTGCCTGCTTGCTTTAACCTTTTACTTGGTAGACCATGGATCCACCCAATTGGGGCAGTGCCTTCCTCTCTCCATCAGAAAGTCAAGTTTTCCTACAAAGGCTCAGTGGTGACATTAAAAAGAGATTTCGAGATCACTCATACTCATGTACCCATCTATGAGATAAAGCAAGAGTTTGAAGGGATGTCTTTGTCGGGCTTTGAGTATATACAGTGTGTAGAAGTTGAGTCAGAGTGTAAGGAGAAAATGGTGCTAGATCATAGTCCGTGTGGAAATATGCAAGTGGGTCAGATCATGAAAGGCATGGGTTTCTTTATGGGAATGGGCTTAGGTCGTCGTCATCAAGGCACGCCTAGTCCTATTAAGTACACCTCGGCGATTCATCCTTTTGGATTAGGCTATCAGAGCACCGAAATAGATAGAAAAGAGATGGCACAGAAAAGAAGGGAAAGACAACTAGCCAAAGAAGAAGGACGAGTCCCTAATCTTGTTCTAAAACCTTACCGACCCACTTTGAATGGGGCTTTTGTCAAAGAAGGGAATGGTTTTCCTTACTGCGGTTTCCCGGAGCCTATCTACCTTAAAGATCAGAAAGTTAGGGTTCCTGGATTTGAAATCTTCTTCAACTCCTACTGCCTGTGTCTCCAACCACCATTATAGCTGAAGAGCATGCGGAGTTTGATTGGGCCGACTATATCGATGAAGTTACCATAGGGGCTATGTTCAAAGAAATTACCTGCATCGAAGAGCATGTTCATGAACCAGATTCTATATACCTCATTGAAGATGCCACTAGTCCTTTGACCAATTGGAGCCTTGAGTATGAGCCTCGAGTTGAAGACTTAGTCGTGGAAGAATCGCTCCCATCAGATGATAGCTTGTAGGATTTCTGTGCTTTCTTTCCATAGAATTAGAATAGGTTTCATATTGTTTTATTTTTCAATAAAATCATCCCTCTTCTTTTGCAAGGCGAATGATAACTTAACTTGTGTTACATTTCTTCTTCGTGATTAATAAAATATTCTTTTTTTCTTCATTCTTTTTATTCGCAGCTTATTTCTTCTTTCTTCTATGGACATATATGGCGTGAATATAGATCCTAGAAAGGATGTTCCCCCTGAGTTTGAACAACGAAGGGAAATGGAACATGCTCGACCTAATATGGATGAATTAATATCAATTAATTTAGGATCCGATGAGTCGCCTAAGATGATTAAAATTGGAGCAACTTTGTCACCACAAGAACAATAAAAATTGGTAGGTTTATTGAGAGAGAATAGAGGTTTTTGCATGGTCGTACAACATTTCATCCCCACTAACCCTGGATTTAAATCGGTTAAGCAGAAGTTGAGGAGAATGAAGCCGGAGTGGGCACTGAAAATCAAGGATGAGGTAGTAAAACAGGTGAATGCTGGATTTCTTCAAGTAGTAGAGTACCCCGAGTGGTTAACTAATATTGTACCAGTACCTAAGAAAGATGTTAGAATGTGTGTAGAATTCCAAGACTTGAACAAGGCGTGCCCTAAAGATGATTACCCGTTACCACACATAGATATCTTGGTAGATAGTACCGCCGGTCATGCTCTGTTATCCTTTATGGATGGGTTCTCAGGTTATAATCAGATAAAGATGGCCCCTCGAGATATAGAGAAAACCTCCTTCATTACTCAGTGGGGGACCTTCTGTTATCGGGTTATGCCATTTGGCCTAAAGAATGCCGGTTTTACCTATCAAAGAATGGCAACCACCTTATTACACGACATGATTCATAAAGAAGTCGAGGTGTATGTGGATGATATGATCGTGAAGTCAGTAGATCGAGAGGGTCATTTTAAGGCTTTAGGCAAGTTTCTTCAGAGGATCAACCAGTATAAGTTGAGGCTGAATCCCCAAAAGTGTGCCTTTGGAGTAACCGCCGGGAAGTTGTTGGGGTTTATGATCACACAAAAAGGAATAGAGGTCGACCTGTGAAAGATTAAAACCATCATGGAGATGCAACCGCCAAAGACTGAGAAAGAGATTCGAGGGTTCTTAGGCAAAGTTTAGTTTATCAGTCGATTTATAGCATAGCTGACCATGATTTGTGAGCCCATCTTTAAGCTTCTTAAGAAGGATGTGTGATTGTTCGCAATCATATTCTCTAAACTGGTAGTTGTTGTACCTAAATGCACTGTAATAATGAAGTAATTCAATAGGTTTTGCAAAGATAGTTCATTTATGTTGTTTTTATTGGTATTGCAGGTTTTTGGCCTTTTGAAGCCCAATTTATGTCTTCCGATGAAGAGTGGTTCGAAGTGGGAAGTTGGGACTACATTGAGGAAGCATTAAGCATCATTTTAGGCTGTTTTGGAAGAAATCAAGTCAGCTATCGATAGCTGAAGTTGGGTATCGATAGATGGCAGCCCCTGTAATCCAAATTTCCATTCTCGAGCAAGGCCTATCGATAGGTGAGCTTACCTATCGATAGATGATGGCTTCTGGTGCTCAAATTTTCAATCTCTATTTTGATCTATCGATAGGCGGATGTATGTATCGATAGATGTGGGCTTCTGTTCTCTCAAAATTTTGGAATTAAAAGATGATCTATCGATCGGCTGAGCTAAGTATCGATAGCTGTCAGCCTCTGGCCTTCTATTCTCGGTAGCAAAATCAGCATCTATCGATAGCGCATGGTCTATGTATCGATAGATGCCCCCTTTTGATCCCTGGCGATTCATGCATCCGCGTTCTCTATCGATAGACGTTCTTACGCTATCGATAGAGATTCAAGTTTCCAGCTCGAAGATATCCCTGCTCCGCATTCTCTATCGATAGGTGCCTTGCACGCTATCGATAGATAGCTGTCTGATCCATTTTTTATGCTAAGTAATAATTGTGGGATTGAGGGATATTTTGGTCATTTTGCTCCTTGTCTTTTAGGGGGTATAAATGCCAACCTTTATGGGAGTGAGGACAAGCTTTTTCCTTGTCTTGTAGTTCATAAAGTGCTCTTTTGTTTTCTTGTGCTTTCTTGGCACTTTCTTGGAAGCCAAACACCATCAAATGTACTCTAGAAGGCTTACGTTCGAACTATGATGTGGAGGAGCGTTCAAGGATCGCTGATCTATGACATAGCCGGCTAGGTCACTTGGTGAAGGGGTTTGGAGAGGATTTTGGGTGAGGTTTTTAGTCACCATTTTGTAATTAATGTTATTGAATATTGGGATAGATTTGTATTTGGGAGCTTTTGTACTTAAACCTCTTTTACCTTGAAATGTATTAGTTTTCTGTGATTGTTTTTACATTCAAATACAAATGGTACTTACTTTAATGAATGATTGAGTTAATGATGATTTGATTGTTAGCATAGGTTATGCATTATTGTTAAAGTTTTGATAGTCTATGGCTTATGATTAATCATTATACACTTGATCATTCATATCTTTTTGGATAACCTAATCTTGTAGTTTGGGTTTCCATTATCCCATATTTTAATAGCATTTCATATTACAAATGGTGATTACTTTCTTGCCCTAATCCGAACCAACCCCGTTACCTTTCTCCATTTTATCTTACCTTTTAATCTAGCTTAGAGTGTTTTTAATTTCTGATTATGAACTTAATCAACCAACCAATCAATCAACTTTGGAATTTCCCTCACTAGTTTAGCTTCTTATAAACTCCTAACTCGATTCAACAAACGTTCTCTCTGGACGACCCACACTCCCATTGACTCTACGAATTGAGGTTAAATATCTGTTGAGTGTGGTCTTATAAATCTTTTAAATCTTGGCGCGTGGCGAGTAATTAACCTCCCTTACCGTGGCGCAACCAAATTTTGGCGCCGTTGCCGGGGAATTGTGCGTTGAATTGAATAGAAGTTTTAAGGATCTATTCTAGTTGTAATTAGAAATTCTTTCCTGTTTATATTATTTTCTTTTTTTTTCATAGCTTTGATCTACTTGTTCTTATTTCAGGTTACTTTATCTAGGTACTTCCACTTTCTAAGCTTGCGCGCTAAAAAGCCCTCAAAGGCTAATTTGCTAAAAATTGCTAAAACAGGTTGGATAGGACCGCATAAAGATTAGCGACCTGGAACGAGGGGAGTTCTCTTAGCTCTATTCTTTATTTCTTTATTTACTCAATTCTTGCATTCATTATATTCATTAAGCATATTGTGGGTGGGTTGTAGAGCTTGCATGCACGGTAGACGTTCTCTATCCCAGGAGTTACACCCATTGGACCTTGACCTAGAGAACACCTTGAGAGCCGCTAGGGCTGCTCATCGTAACACTCAAGAGTCCCCACCGGTCATTGACGTAGATATGGCCAATGCTTTAGGAAATAATGGAGGTGGAGCTGCCCAGCAGAATCCACCGCAACAAGTCCAACCTAGGTTGTTGCGAGACCATTTCATGCCAAACACTTTCAGTCCCCCATCATGCATTCAAATTCCAAATATAGAGGAGTTGACTTATGAGATTAAGCAGCAAACCATACAGATGCTCCCTACATTTTATGGATTAGATCGTGAGAACCCTTATGATCACCTGACTGAATTTGTGAATATTTGCAACACCATTAGGATTAGAGATTTCCCACAAAAGTCTCTACGTCTGTTTCTTTTCCCCTTTTCTTTGAAAGATAAAGCTAAACATTGGCTCACATTTCTTAAAACTCCTAGACCTGTCACCACTTGGGAGGAGCTTCAAAAGCTTTTTCTAGCCCGGTACTATTCCATAGGCAAGACCTCCCAAATGCGTCATAGCATTACTCACTTCACCCAAATTGAAGGAAAGTCTTTTTACGAGTCTTGGGAAACGTTGAAAGAGTTGATTAGACTTTTCCCACATCATGATATCCCGAAGTGGAAAATTGTGCAATCTTTTCTTAAAGGCTTGAGAGAGAGGGATATGCAACTAGTCCATTCAGTTTGTGGAGGGTCTGTCTTGAGAAAAAGTGATAATGAAGTTTGGGCACTGTTTAAGACCATGAGTGAGGATTCTTACCATATGGAATCCATGGGTTTGTCTGAGAGAGAGAAAACTGCTCCAACACCATCCTCCTCTTCATCTAAGAAAGAAGACATCTATGAAATTGGGCAAACCACTACTTCAAATCAAAACATTGAGGTGTTGTCCAAGAAATTAGACCAACTCATAGCTCTTCATGAAAAGCCCTCTAAGGCCATAGTCAATTCTGTGTCTGAATTTTGTTCCATCTGTTCTGACCCTATCCATGATACCTTGTCTTGTCCCATGGCGGGACAATACCCCGATTTCATCCATGAACATGTCAATGTGGCCCAAGGGTATGTGCAACCAAGGAGTGACCCATACTCAAATACCTATAACCCTGGATGGGCAAATCATACAAACTTTCACTGGGGTCAACAACAACCACCAATGCCTACCATCCAATCTTCTCAACCTGTAAGACCCAATTACTAAGGACCAAATAAGGGCATGGTTGCACCTTATAGGCCTCCTCACCCTCAAAATTAATACCAATCTCAAGGCACCATGGTGCCTCATTCTCAACCACCATACAATCCTCCACCTCAACAAGTCGTTCAAGCACCCCAACCCCAACCACACCAAAGAACTCCAAGATTTGAGGAGCAAGTGTTGAGTGCTCTAAAAACCATGGAGGCCAATAACCAACTTCTTCATTCTCATTCGCAGTCTATTGCCAAGCTTGAAACTCAAATGGGTCAAATAGTAGCTTCCTTGAACCGTAGGGAAATGGGAAATTACCTAGTCAACCGGTTAGGAACTGAAAGGAATCATTCGAAATTATGGAATCGCAGCGGAAAACAAAATAAATTTTTTTATAAAGATGATTTCATCATCGAATATCCTAACCATGATCATACAAGCATAGGAACATATGATTTACAAAACAAGTATATATATTTATCAAACATAAATAATACTTACTTGATTAGCCTTTCGTTTTGCGATTGTTGATCTCGAACTTCGAACGGATGAAGTCTCCAACGAAGTCCACACGAACACAAAACCGCTTGAATCCTTGAAGCTTCTCAACAATGGAAGAATCAAGCTTGAGAGAGGGAGAGAAACTTTTTCTCTAAGTGAGGATGGAAGCTTAGTGCTAGCATGTCACAAGCTCTAGTATTTATAGAAAACCCCTAGGGTTTCTATTTAATACTTATTTCCAAAAGTAACTTAATTCCTTTTATATATTACTAATTAATATATAACTTAATTCCTTATATATATATTTACAAATAATATATAAGGTTATTATTGGAATTAGTTTTAGGAAATTCCCTTCTCTCTTTAATTCAAGAGACTCTCTTATGTTCTTTGTTTGTGTGTGACCCATTGGGTTCACCCCAACCTAGCAGTGACTAGGGACATCTCCATGTCTCCTAAAATAGAAACTTTTTATTTAAAGGTTTAATTGAAACTATTTCAATTATGCCCTCATTGATAACACTTATCAATAGGCTTTCACTGGTCATGAGTGACGTCTGGCAATGTGTCATGACATGCCCTAGGTTTGGGTGAATAGCAGAACTATGTGAACCCTTCTTGTTACTTAATCCTTCATCCCCTAATGTCACAGTTAAGATATTTAGGGTATGGATATAAGTCAAAACCTTATCTTAACTTTCTTGTCATATGTTCTTTAAATTATAATCTCAATAAGATGAACCTTATGAAACCCTTTCATATTTCATCTATCACTCTGGCTAGAGATTCACATTGAGAGTTATATTTGAGAACTGACCCTAACATTCTCTCTCATAATACTGAGAGTGATGATTCCTTATTGACCACCCATATGCCTTCATGCAAGACCTATTAGAGCCAATGAGTGCCGACTACAACCTTAATATCAAGGCTGTATAAAACACTATCAAACCCTAACAACTCAGGCATAAGACATCCATGGTGTCTGAGGTCTTAGGATTACCAAATGGACATAACATAAGAATATTCCTTTAACTTAATATCCATAGGAATATTCTAGTAGATCATGTTCAGTGTACATATTCTCTAATATGCACCCACAGATTAACCTAAATGTCACTACACTGATAGGAAAGACTACCTATCCTCCCATTGGAGTTAGTTTAAATCTGTGCTACTCTTGTTGGTTTAATAAATGTCCTCTTTAATAAACCTATTAGCAGGAACACTTTTAGAATAAATGTGTATGAGAAATATGAGTCTTCATATCTCAACAAACTTGAGATACATATTTCTCTTATCGTTTATTCATGGACATTATCGTATATACAATTGAATATACAGACGATAAGTAGTACCTTCTTATCCTAATATGAAATAGTTATGCACTTTAGGATTGGTGTTAGGGCATACCTCTAACAGTATACTCCAAGTATTCCTCAGTGTACGCTGCAGGCACCTGTAGATGATAGAAGATTCAAAGATTAGGTAAGATAGAGCAAAGTGTGACAAAGTTCAGATTTGAAAAGATTACTGTAGAATAATAAGGATCCAAGTGAGGATACTCGTTGTATGGCATACGAGAAATAGGTCTTTAGACAAAGTCACCATGATCAATGACTTGCACTTGCCAGGGAAAAGTTGGCAAAGGAGAGATTGAAGATGATTTGATGTGTGGATAAGAAATGAGGAAGGGTTTATGTAAGTAAAAGTGAGAATTGAGTGATTTTGAATAGGAAAGGTCACATGAAATGATGAATTTTTGAAAGAAAATCATGAGATATGAAAAATGGATAATATGTGAATATTTTATATTCATGTAATGATTATAAATGACATTGATATGATGAGATTGTGGAGCCCATGAAGGGATTATAGAGATAAGTTAGCACATTAGGGGATAGTGGATGAGAAAGGCCTATTTTGGAGGCCCAAATCAGTGAGATTGTGTGGATTGCATAAAAAGATGGTCATTGGAAATGTGTGTGAGATTTCCTCTAAAGATAATATGGTAATTGGAAATGTGTGTAAGATTTCCTCTAAAGATAAGATGATGACAAGAATAAGTAATTGGAAACGTGTATGAAATTTCCTCTAAATATAAGATGGTAATTGGAAATGTGTGTGAGAGGTCTTCTAAAGATAAGATGGTGATAGGAATAAATGATTGGAAATGTGTGTTGTAATTTCCTCTAAGATAAAAATATCAAGGTGATTAGAAATGTGTGTTGTGATAATTGGAAATGTGTGTTGTGATTTCCTCTAAGATAAGAGCATTTGAGATGTTTGGAAATATATGTGTGATTTCCCCTAAGATAATTGGAAGTATGTGTGCGACTTCCAAGAAGGGTGATTAGATTAAAAATTTATAAGTTGTTGATTTGATTATCCCTATTTGTTGAGGCAAAAATGGGATGTCATTTTGTTTTGTTGATTTTCACTGGTGAAGCCATGAAAAGCAACGAGGGGCTTCTGTAGACATCCATTTTTTATCATGAGAAAGGTCATGAATGTTTGACTGTGTTTTGATGAGAAATAGGGTGTTAAAACCCTAAGTTGCCAGTTTTACCTTTGTGGGCAGTTAGGTAGAGGTCATTATCACATATGGGTTTTTAGGCTAGATTGAGTCGATTCTGTAAGGTTTTGTGAAAATCACAGACATGGATTCGCAGCGGAATAGGTAAAACAAAACTTTTTCGTTTTATAAAATTAATCCATGTTCACAAAACCTCCAAGAACGATTCAAGCATCGGATCATGTATGTAAACAAACACAAATAATCAAAGCAAATTAAATCTTACTTGATGGTGTTCTTCGGTATAGCTTTCCTTCGAGTTTCAAAAGTATGAAACCTCCAAAGCGTATCCACACGAGAGCAAGACTCCAAAAGCCTTCCCAGTCTTCCACAACCCTTTGTGGCAAGCTAGAATGGAGAGGGAGAGGAAAGAGAATTTCGGCCCTAGGGTTAGCTTAGGCTTAGAGTGTGTGAAACACTCATATTTATAGACTTTCTCCTCTTTAGGGGGTGTTTGGTTACTAGTGCTAGCATGACCAAACATCCTTGAATATAGTAATCCTATTCTCGGTTAGTTTTGACTTTTAATCAATTAACTCTTAATAATTAAAATCAAACAAACTCCTTGATAGGATTCCCCTCCCACAAGCTTAAGGAACTCACTTACTCTCTATTGTGTGTGACCCTTTGGGTTCACCCTAACCTAGCAGTGACAGGGACATCTCTATGTCTCCCAAAAATAGAAACTTTCTATTTTAAGGTTCAATTGGAACGATTCCAATTTTGCCCTCATTGATAACACTTTATCAATAGGCTTTCACTGGTCATGAGTGACATCTAGCAACATATCATGACATACCCTAGGTTTAGGTGAATAGCAGAACTATGTGAACCCTTCATGTTATTTAATCCTTCATCCCCTAATGTCACAGTTAAGATAATAGGTATGGTTTTAGTCAAACCCTATCTTAACAACTTGATATCTGTCCCACAAAATATAATCTCAATAAGGTAATCGCAGTGAAACTCTTTTCACTGTTTACCTATCACTCTGGCCAGAGGTTCCCTTTGAGAATTATCTTTGTGAACTTATCCTGACATTCTCTCTCATATAACTGAGAGTGATGATCCCTTATTGCACACTCATCCATCTTCATGCATAACTCATTAGAGCCAATAAGCACCGATTACAACCTTATGGATAAGGCTGTACGAGATACTATCAAACTCTAGCAACCTATGCACAAGACAGCTATGGTGTCTCAGGTCTAAGGACTACCAAATAAATGGACATAACATTAGAATATTCCTTTGACAAAGCTACCATAGGAATACTCTTTGTAGATCATATTCAGTGTACATATTCTCTAATATGCACCCACAGATTAACCTAAGTGTCACTACACTGATAGGAAAGACTACCTATCCTCCATATGAGTTGGTTTAAATCTGTGCTACTCTTCATACGGTTAATTAAATATCCACTTTAATAGACCTTTGAGTAGGAACTCTTTTAGAATAGATGTATATGAGAAATATCAGTCTCTCTATCTCAACTCCTTGAGATGCATATTTCTCTTATCATTTATTCATGGACCTTATCATATATGTTAGAACATATTAAATAAGTTATACCTTCCATATATTGATAATATGAAACTTAATATACCCTTTAGGATTGGTTTTAGGGCATACTTCTAACAATCTCCCACTTGCACTAAAGCCAATCACCATAGTATCGTATACTAGTCTTCGTAAGACAAGGCTTTTTAACACACACAGGTGTTAAGGCAAAGTAGATTTATGCAAAACCCTTTTTGCATTTTATTATTTTCAATAATAGTATTAAAACTAAAATTCGATGCCAACTCTGATGTCCTAGTAAATGAGACCTATGCTTTCAAAAGAAAACAATATATATACTAGACATTCTTTTAGGCAATTTGTAAATGGCTAACCATATAATTTCTTTATATACAAGTATCTCATTCTTAAACTCCTTTTAAGAACATACTTGTTTCTATTCTGAATCACTATTCTGAATCTATCATCAATATCTGCTAACAACTGTTTGCAGCAATTTTGTGATATTGATGTGAGTACATACTTTATAATTATATGAGACTGATATTTCTCAAATATACTGCTCAGATAATAATCCTTTCAAAAACCATTTTTGAAGAGATTTGAATTCCTATAACGATTATGGAATTCTTAATACTACTTTAGTATTTAAAGTATGTGCTTATAAAGAAAATTATTTGATGACTTTACTAGTGCTAGCATGACCATTAACCCTATTTTGGTTATTCCTATTCTTGAATTAGATATCCTTTTGTCTATTAATTAATTAACCCTTAA
>JAESVK010000096.1:794576-812731 GCA_017140935.1 Hamamelis virginiana | reverse complement strand
AAAAAAAAAAAATGATAACGGGAACGCGACCCATATATATATATATATACACAGAGGCGCTGTTATCATATGCACCTAATGCAAGATGCATCAGGTGCCCTCTTCTAGATCCACATGTTAAGCATATTTTCGAAAACTGGCCGTTAGATTTGATGCTTCTTTCATGTATATCATGTTTACAAAAAATCACAGATCCAACGTTTGGTTTTTGGAAAAATGTAACTTTGAAAAAGTATGGCTTTTTTGTTCTTTGAAATGTCACCATTTTTTTCACAATCGGATTTTTAACAATAATTTGGATAAGATGCATTATAAGTAATTTGGATGGCTGAAATTGGAGTCGGGAATCTCTAATGCATGCATGTAGAAGGACAAATTCGGTCAATTGCTATATAAAACAAATTAAGGAGCCGTGCAACATAAAACTAGGCCTCTAATTGGACGTCCGAACACCAACTCTTAATAGACTACGTATTTAATTTATAGAATAATTAAAGCAAGGATTAGTTCAAATTGTTTAATAATTTTCTTGGTTAATTGGGTGTTAATTAAACGCGTTTCTACCCCTTCTCCTATTGACTATTGAGTCGCTGCCTAAGTCAATATATTCTGCATGCAGATTCCATACCTCCTTCTTCTTTAATTTGCTTTGACTTCGTTTGCTCATCCAAACAAAAGTAACAGTAATAATAATTTTTTTCGAGCCATTAACTAATTTGGAAACAAAAGAAAAAGAAAAAAGAAATAAAGATAAATAAGAGAAGTCTTAGTGGTATGGGGAGGAAGCCATGAAACACATAATTCAATGCAAGACTTTAAAAGTACTAAAGTAGCATGGAAAATTTTCTTTTTTGGGTTAATTAGTTGGTGAAAAGTCCTATCCTTAATTGAGCTTGCATAATGGCAATAGTTCTCATAAGATTTCTTTCATGCCAAATGTCCTATTTGGCATGTTAAGAAAAAAAAAAAAAAGGATCCTATTTAGTAGAACTTTTTAGCACAAAGTCTTGAACTTAATTTTGAAATGGAAAATGCTGAAGATCTCATTTAAATATCTCGTATAATTTTACCGTTTGATGTGATATAATTGTCACATTAGTGTCTTCTCTTCTTCTTTTTAATTTCTTCTTCTCTTCTTCTTTGATGCTGCTGTTGCTGCTGCTTCTTCGATCTTCTTTAAAAAATATAGTGAAAATAAAAACATAGAGAAAACCTAAAAAAACACAGTGAGAAGAGAAAAAAAAAAGACAATGAAAACCTAAAAAACCACATTGAAAACGCAATGGAAAAAAAAATAAAAATAAAATAAAACCATAGTGAAAACCTAAATTTAGGTGTTTTTATTGTGTTTTGACGTTTTTATTGTGTTGAGATTTTTTTCGCTGTATTGAGGTTTTCACTGTATTAAGGTTTTTACTGTGTCCAACATTTTTACTGTTAGACGTTTTCACACTGTTGGACAAAAAATGGAAACGGGAAAGTGTGCAAGACCAACAAGAAATGGAAATGAGAAAGTGTGCAGGATGCTTAGAACATCTCTTTTGAAATTTCTTTATTTAAATGATGGATCTACCCTTTTCGACTTATTAGCTTTTCTCTCTCTAACCTCATTTATTTTATTTCAAATATATCTATGACGCATCTGTCTCTCTCTCTTCTTTTTCTATTCTTGTATCAAAAAATGGATATGGTTGGAGTAAATTAGAACTTTCAAGAGGAGCTTTTCAGTCAAGATCTATTTTCTAGTGAGCTTGTCAAGATCGGCCTTGCTAATTAAAGTAAAAGCTCGCCGCTAAGGGTTGGATTTATCTATAGACAAACTGTTTCTTCGAACAATGGTAGGTGATTAGTAGTCATTATTGCATTTTTTTTATGCTTTATCTATAGCATTTAAGTTCGTTTTCATCTGTAATGCTTGCGAATTGGTTTGTTTTTATGCTTTTGGTGTTTTCCTTAGTTGTGCAAGTAAACTCGTGATTCAACCCTGCTTTTGAGGTCTTGTAGAGCAATCGTGTATGTCTTGTTGATGCTCATGAAGTCTCACGGCTGTGGAAGGATTATTTGAGGAGCTTGGAAGTGATTTTGAAGCATTTGGGCAAATTCTACAGAGTGATACTGGTACGACCAACCTTTAAATTTCCACTTTTCATAAGGCAGTAACAATTTGCATCAATACCACCAACCCATGGTACTGGTACCAGCCTCCGAATCTGCATCAATCTTTTGCAATTTGCTCTTTTAATCAAGGGTAGTTTGGTACTTTCATCCCTCATTTCTTGTAACCCTAGAGGGGGTATAAAAGCTCATTTAGCAGCTGGAGAAGGGTTCTTTAACTAGTTCCTTCACTTAGTTTTAGTTTAGCTTAGTTTATCTCTTAGTTTTCTAGGGTTTGAGTAAATTCTCCACAGTTCTCTTAGTTCTTGATCTATTTTACTAAGTCTAGCTTATTTACAGTTGGTTTACTTTGTAATACACATTTGGAAGGGTTGTTTACTTAGTTTTTCATACATTTAATAGTTTAAACTCTTGTATTTCATTTGCTTAAGTAATATAGAAGTTTCATTTTAGCTTTTCTTGCATTTATGATGAGTTTTACGGCATTTATTGTTTATTTCCTAGCATTAATGGAGAACTAAACCTCCAAGGTAGGGTTTGAAGGTGAAAGCTTATCACCAACCAAGGTAATAAGACTTTCTCACCCATTTGAGCTTAAATCCTAGTTGAATGGTGGTAAATACTCTCCATTTCTGTATACATTTGTTGTAGCATCTTCTTGACATTGTGTTAACAAGCTACACTTGGTACACATTGTGCTTGAACCTTTATGCACATCACATGTTTGATAAATTGTCAAAGAGAGCATTTCCTACAATTTTCATATTGTTCCTTATTAAAAATGCTTGTAAAGTTAAACTTTCCATCAAAAACCATTTATCAATGGATCCTAGATGAGTAATTTTGGTGAGAAGTCTATATTGCTTGGTTGTTAATGAGTGGAAACCCTAAAACTCTATCATTTAAGTTTCTTTGAATTTAACTATTGTGAATTAAATCACACACAACAACAACAACATTCAAAAAACCCCATGATTTTACACTTTCTTTTGCATTCATTGGTTAGCAATTCATAAAGATCATTTGAACATTTTCCACTTCCTGTATGACTTGGGTACACCCTAATATTATTGCTTGACGACTTATGGATTCATACGCTTGGGATTCTATTGAGCATCGCGTTTTTAGTCCAAGCAGTAGCTTGGAGAGGGAATTGGTTTTTCACTCCCCATTCTTTATCTCTCTACAAGATCGCTGACGTACCGTAGAATCTCAATCCAAGTTAGTCTCCTACTTCTTCATTAGTGCTATCGAGCTTTAGCAAGACTAGTCTCCTCATGCATTGGGTGTCGTCGAATATCAGGTCTAGGAATAAAGTATAAAGATCTTCGGCTTTGGAAACCAAAAAGATAGATAGTTGGTTTTTTATCTCTTCTATCTTTGAAATATTGAAAAGTCTATTTTATGCAAATTAAATCAAATCTCACAAAACAGCAAATGGGTAAATCCTATTCAGGTTGTACCAAAGAAATCAGAAGTCACGGTGGTTAGAAATGAGAATGATGAGTTAATTCCTACCAGAGTCGCCACCAGGTGGCGTGCGTGTATTGACTAGAGGAAACTTAACTCAAGCACAAGAAAAGACCACTTTTCACTCCCAATACACTCCAAGTGTTTGTAAAAATGTCAAATATCAATCTACTCGAACCTAGTTATTTTCAAGCTTACAAAGCCAAATCCTCCGATCAAACCATTTGTTAATGAATTACTGATTAAGTTACACTTGTGGGCGGTCATAATCTAAGATATGGATGGGATGAAACCTAGAGCTCAACCTCTTAACTTACATTAATTTATAAATATCATTTGCATGGATAATTCACACACTCATACAACTCACCAATAATTGATTTTACATTTGTTAGGAATTCTAGTGTTGGTTTATTCTTATTGCATGATATTGTAATTGTATTATTGTAAGTCCTCATCCACAAGCTAAAGTTCATAGCATTCAAGGAGGAGTTCATGGAAGATTAATCGTTCTTTGAGATTGAATCGATCCTATATGTGAGGCTTAGGGATGTCAATGGGATGGGTTAAAAGGGCAACCCGCCCCGCCCCGCCCCTATTGGGAAGGGTTTGGGAAATAGTTTTGAAAACCCTATAGGGTTTGGGAAAAAAATTAAAAACCCTATAGGGTTTGGGACGGGAATGGGATATGGCTTCTCCAACCCGCCCCGCCCCGAATATCTATGCATATATAATTATACTAAAATCTTTTTTATTTATTTACAATATTTAGTGTTTTAAGATTTTTATCAACTCTATTTTTTTCTATTCTTTTCACTAAGTTAGTGTGTATAAATATATATTTTAACTACTAATAGTTATAATTTAAGATAAAAACCAAAATTTGTTGAGATTATGGTTAGGATTCATTCCAAAATAAAATAAAATTGAAATTAAAAAAAAAAATTAATTATTTTTCAAACCCGATGGGAAAACCCGCCCCGCCCCGCATAATTCTCACCCCGCCCCGTCCTGTTTATAGTTGGGATTGGGACGGGTTTGGGAAATGATTTTTATTCATGGGACGGGATTGGGAAAGCAAAAACCCGCCCCGCCCCGCCCCGTTGACATCCCTAGTGAGGCTGGATCGATCCAAAGTCCATTGTATCGAGGATCGGTCATAGCCACGAGATTGGATCGATCCACTTATGTAGTTGAAAAATAGGATCACTCCTATCTCTAAGGGTGGATCGATCCACTTCATGCAATTTCCAAAATTTTATTATTTTTCACTGAAAATGAACTTTTAAGCATGTATGGATCATTTCTAGGTACAATGGATAACTTAAACCACCTATGGTTAATAAATTAACCTATTTTCTAAGTTGAACTTACCTTCCTAGGACATTAAGCCTCATTTAAATGCAATTTGAGCTTGAGATACAAGACTTTGTCGATTTGATGCGATTCTCTCATGTTTGATACTGCAACTTAAGATTTTAGGGATTATGGGCTTGAGACCAATCACATACTCAGGCTTTTGACATCTGAATTAGCCAACACATATACATGGTAAACCTAACATTAGTTATAACCCTATTTTTATCATTTTCTCCATATCTCTCTATTGTAACAAATTTTTTTTGAAAGTAACATCTTCCTTCAATTCACGTCATTTTATCATCATCCAAATCAGTCTACTTTTTTTTTTTTTTAAATGCATTTTGTTTTGACATTTTAGTAGATCTTTGCATTTATTTTGAGAGTATATGTTCGAGGCCTAGTTGGGTGGGGTTTTTATTTCTTTGTTTTTGACACTTTTTAACCCATAGCATATTTCATTTTACTATCAATTTACTAATTTCATTATTTAATATTAGTATAATTGTCATTTTACCTCAATATTGCTAAGGTTTCAATAAATTACAAAAATGAAGCTCACATTAAAATATTTACGGAAATGAAGCTCCTCCGTACATGAAAATAGACATTTTTGCCCTTTTAATGGTTAGAAATTTTGAATTTCATTAGAATATTTTCACCTAATCACCAATTTTATAAATAATCACCAAAAATATGAACAATCACCAATCACCAATAATATGAAAAATCATCAAATTTACATAATCACCAATCACCATATTTTCTAATAATCATCATTTTTGTTAACAATCACCAATCAACAATTTCCATCCATACAGGTCATTTCATAACTTTTTCACGTCAAATCATGTCCCCCATTATCCGATCAAATATTAAATGCATGCAGGATATGTATAATAACCAAAAATACATATAATCACCAAAATTGTTATATAATCACCAAATTGTTATACAATCACCAATCATCAAAATTACACGTAATACCCAAAAAAACACATAATCACCAATTTCCAAATTTTACATACAATCACCAAAAATATGTATTATCACCATTTTTCATTAGATAACCAAATTTGTACTGAACCATAATTTAACTGAAAAAATCTATATTTTAAACAAATCGAACTGTTTTTTTTTTATATTTTCTGATTTGTTATCATTACTTATTAAATGTGATTTGACTATTCATATATTGGTGATTATGAACAAAATTAGTAATTGTATAAAATGGGGATTGATGATCATTAACAAATTTGAGAATTCTTTTTCAAAATGGTGATTATGTGTTCTTAAAGGTCATTTTCGTCAAAAATATATTTCCGTAAATATCTCAACGTGATATATATATATATATATATATATATATATATATATTGGAAATTATGTTTTTCTTAAGTCATAAGATTGTGGGACCGTCGTATAGTGGAACAAATATAAATTACCAATATACATATATAGATAGATATACTTGAAAGAAATGGGACAATTTTGCTTAATAGTTAAGATTGTGGGACCATTATACAGGCATAAACGCCTTCTACTTACAGGAATGTAAATGTAATTAATGTTGCTGGTATATATATATATATATATTTGGGTGTCTTTTACTTTTACTTATTACCTCTTTGGCGAGGGGTGTACGAGTGGAGTCTCTAACGCTGCAAATTCAAGCAAAATTGGAGGATGAGGTGGTGCTTTCCGAAGAGGACATTGCACGTGTGGGGCACTTGCCCTGCTGATCAATACGTGTGCAGTCAGAGACCAGTACCAAGACAAAATATATATATATATATATATATATATTGAAATAAAAAATAGAAAGAGCCAAGTCCATCTAGAGGTGTTGATTTGTATATAAAGGTAGTGGTGTTTTATAGTATACCTTAGTTATCACATCTCCCTGTGTCTGTTTATCGCTCATTGTCTCTCACATCTCCTTCTCTCTCTAGCTTCATATATTAGTTTTCTTAATTATTGGTAGCTTGAATTGAGCGAAAATTTGTTAGGTGAAGCTAGAAGATGGGAAGGCAACCTTGCTGTGACAAAGTTGGGTTGAAGAAAGGGCCATGGACAGCTGAAGAAGACAAGAAGCTCATTAACTTCATCCTCACCAATGGCCAATGCTGCTGGAGAGCTGTTCCTAAGCTTGCAGGTCTCCACCATCTATATATAATAATTCTGCCTTCTCTCTCTCTCTCTCTCTCTCTCTCTCTCTCTATATATATATATATATATACACACACACACTCCTTTTCCCAAGAAAATGAAAATGGGTATTTTGATAAGTAAGCAGCCATAAATAAGTAAAGCTGACCAAGATAATATTAAATTTGTCATTATGAAATTGAAAAATGCTGGTCTAATTCTAATGTAAAAAATGAGGAGAGAGAGAATTAATATGTATACACATACATATTTACCCAGCTCATATTTAATTTATATTGCCTGATCGAGTGTGTAATTAATAAAAATGGTGGATGTGATTGCAGGGCTATTAAGGTGTGGGAAGAGTTGTAGGCTAAGATGGACAAACTACTTAAGGCCAGACTTGAAGAGGGGATTGTTATCAGAATACGAAGAACAAATGGTCATTGATCTCCATGCTCAACTTGGCAACAGGTTTCTAAACTTTTCCTTTCTTTGTCCATATATCGATCTTCATCATCTTTTCCCCCATTTCTTCAATTCATTTAGCTAATTAATAAGATTTTTTCTGTAATGGCCTGGCCACCTTTCACTGCTAAATTTTGAAAAAGTACTCTCTAATACATTAGGTTTTTTGGATCATCTGTGGGTAACAGCAACTTCAAAGAAGAATGTATTCCAAGTTCCAACAGCCATTGTATGATTCCAGTAGCAGGGCTCACTTCCTCTGCAATCTGCAGATAATGATCCTTATTGGACATACTTATTCCTTCTACTTTCTAGACACTAAATTCAGGATTCATTAGTCAGATCAGGAAGATTAAATTACTTTGGGAATTTCTATCAAACTAATAAAAATAATAACTTTCTCTTTTGAAAAAATTTAAGGGTATTTTTGTCTTAAGTGGATGAACCTACCTAGTGAGTAGTGACCAGTTATAAGTCAGCTTTCATTGGAATATTTTTTTCCCCAAACATATGTTATAAATTAATTTTATTTATTTATTAAAAAAATAAAAAGACCAAAGTTGAAACCTTTTTCTTGGTGTTCTGCAGATGGTCAAAGATTGCTTCTCATCTCCCTGGAAGAACAGATAATGAAATCAAGAACCATTGGAATACCCACATAAAAAAAAAACTGAGGAAAATGGGGATTGATCCTCTAACCCACAAGCCATTACATACTCCAGCCAATGAACAGCAACAACAAGAACAATCCTCTTTAAAATGTGGCACCTCTGAAATGGACCAAAACAAGGAAATTGAGACATCATTACCGTCATCAATTACAGAGAGCAAAGAGGAAGAGAAAAGCATTGCAAGTCCATTTGACACCATGGAAGTCATGAATAATGATAGCTTTTGCACTGATGAAGTTCCATTAATTGATCCTCATGAGATTAATCTTGTTCCTTGTGATCCTTCTTCATCAACCACTTCCTCTTCTTCTTCTTCTTCTTCTTCTTCTTCTTCATCCAAGATTCTTGAGGACTTGCAGTTTCCAAATCTTGACTGGGATTATGATAACAACATGATCATGGATTTATGGGATGATGACTTGAGCAATTGGGATTTGTTGATTTGTGATGATGTTGACAGAAAGTTGACTACTTCTGCTGATCCTCCTCTCAATCAGTGTTCAAGATTGGTTATGGATCAAGAATCTTGGACATATGAGCTCTTTTGAATTGTGATTTCAAATTTTTACCTGTAATTGGGCTGTTATAAAAGAAGAATAAAAGGAATCAGGAATCTGGGAAGAAACCCATCTCTGATTTTACTTCTTTTATCCCCACTCTCTTGGGAAAAATAAATAAAAACTAGTCATGGGATTATTTTAGATCCTGTTATTGTATGCACAGTGGTCCCCTTATTATGAAAAGGTGCCTCATTTCTTACTTTCATTAAATAACTTTATCTATTTTATTCTCCGCCCTTTTAACTTTCACTATATCCATATAACCTTTGTCCAAATCTCCAAATGAGCATCTTAAATGGATCTTTCGGAAATGTTCATTGCTCTGTTCGCACATTGTACTCACAGTAATATATATATATATATATATATATATATATATATAATATATGTTCTCGGATTAATGTTTTAGCCATACATGCAAGCATATCGGTTTTTATGGTGGCTACCTAGGACTAAGAATTAGAAAAAGTAAAAATTTAAATTTAAATTAAGGCAAAAACCAACTGAATATATTAGAGCATCTCCAATGCATTCATGTATGAGAGAGATAGTTTTGGGTAAAATCATTAAGAATAATTTTGTATCATTTTACAAAGTCACCCCAAGAATTAAAAAGATAATTCTAATTTTACGGGGTCTTGCTTAATTATTTGATGGATCCGTCCAATGACAAATTTGACTTTGTTATTAGATGTGTATTCAATTGCTTTTACTTGGTAAGGATTGCAAAGGTCGCTTTGTCGTGCAACCTAATACCGTAAGCTACGAGTAACAATGACATGGGTCCAACCGTATATAATTAACAATATTAATTGCGTCACCAGCACATATTACTCTTATACGTATATGGACAGGTTCTCTTACCGCTTCCTTTATCACTATTTTTTTATGTTCATTATGTCATGTATGCAAAAAATCACAATGATCCAACGATCGGTTTGTGAAAAATATTACTGTGAAAAATTATTATACTTAGATATGTTAATAAATAATACAATTTTTTATATTGAGATGTTTCAAAATATAACCGTTCGATCATTGTGATTTTTTGCAAACATGACATACATAAGTAGGGTATCTAATCCAACGATCAGTTTACAAAATAAAGACTGTTAAATAATTGTTATAGCATTCAACGGTAAATACTGTTAGAGTATATCGCGAATAGTATTTTAAAAATCGATTGTCAAATCACCGTGATTTTTTACGAGTCCGGATTTGCTAGTGATTTGGACTTAGATCACCATGTAGCGATTGTTTTATTGTGGCCAAACCTACACTAAGACTACACTAGAAAGTAAAAATCAATAAATTATCAAAATATCTAAGCCAATTTTAGAAATAAAGAAAAAAAACCAAAATGCTATTAGACTTCCATATGGCCAGCTACAAAACAAATTTAAAAAGATTAATGATGGATTAGAGACCCATCTTATGTATGTCAAGCCAACAAAAAATCACAATGACTCTACAGTCAGCTTCTATAAAATAAAAAATAAAATAAAAATAAACTGACCGCAGAAAAATGATGATATTTTGAAGAATAGAATAATCACTGTTTTTAATAGTGACATTTTTTCAAAAATTAGCCATTGCATCACCATAATTATTGCTCAAAAAATGAGTAAGAAACATAGGATTATAGCAATAAAAAAAATTATTTTTTAGTACTCAAGTCAAAACAAATAGCTTATAATGATCTTTAGATCTCCTCGAGACCTTGTGTGGTGCCATCTCAATAGCGGATTACTACATGTTGATTTAAGTCCAAATCACTAGAAAATCTAGAGTCAGTTTTCGACGGACATAATATATATAAGAAAATTATCTAATCCAACGGCCAGTTTTTCAAAATACTATCAGGTGTGTGAAAAATGGTGAGTGAACCTTAAATTTGGTCAGGACCCTAATGGATAAGTTTGATATAACCTATCCCTATGTATATTTATATAGAAATGGTCATTTAAGTTTGATATAACCTATCCCTATGTATATTTATAACCTATCCCTAATGTATATTTATATATAAATTTATTTATATAGAATTTTTGACAGACATAACATACTTAAGAAGATTATCTAATCCACCTTAACTTAAGTTTAAAGACCGGTCCTTAAATTAATTTAAGGTCCACTCACCATGACATACATAAGATGATCATTTTATGTATGTCATGTTTGCCAAAAATCACAGTGATCGGATCTTTAGTTTTTAAAATATAGTTCGTGAAACACATCTAACAATATTTACCGTTGAATGCTATAACAATTGTTTAACAGTTTATATTTTAAAAACCGATAGTCCGTGATTTTTGACAGACATGACATACATAAGAAGATTATTTAATCCAACGGTCGGTTTTTCAAAATACCTATTCTAATGGTGAGTGGATAGGTATTTTTAATTTTCAAAGAATATTACTATAAGAATATTATAGTTTAAGGCCTTGTGTCCTAACTTAGAAACACTTCCTACTCTTTATTAATTTTTCAAAGCACCTTTAAAATTTTCAAACATAATACTTAATTAGTAGCTCTCCATCAATCATTCGATTGGATTTTTCATGAAAATCGGCTGCATGGATTGTATGCATGTGATCAATTTAATACATTAATTACTACGAAAAAATCTCCTGTCAACTAACTTGGTGGCAAGAAATGTATAGCCTAGCTTCTTCTTTCGGTACGTTATTAATCACCATATATATATATTCTGGCATTCATTTATTTTACGTCTTATGACAAGATCATGTATGTAGTTATTTATTTATTTTTTATTTTATTTTCAAATCAACTGTAAGCTGATTATATAAAAATAAGATATAATTAACATAATATAATTTTTCAGAATTTCTAAAAATCTGGTAATAGGTATAAATGAAGCATTTATATAAAATTAATTGTGATTTTAATTTATATGATTATATATCTTCCGATTATGATGATCAAATTGTACAACTAATTAATATTTCATGACTAAGTAGATCGAACAAAATTACTGGTGTCAACTCATAAGTGACCTCCATAACGCGGTTGGAAAATTATATTATTTGGGAATTTAAGCCAATGAGAGAGAGAGAGAGAGAGAGAGAGATTTAAGAATTCATTCATTCCAAGGCAATGAGCCGTGGAATTCATTCACAAGACATCCATTCAAAGATAGTGAAAGTTTGAATTCCATCAAAACAAAACTGATTTCTCTCTCTCCCGTAGTGTGAAAATGTGAAACTTATTTTGCCGCCTTTTTTGGACCACTCATTTTCTTTCAACACAAAATGAATGCATTCACACTCTTTTTCATTCTATTCTTTACCTTAAAAATGGTATCTTTTCAAGAGGGAAAAAAGTTACGTACTCTCAGAATCTCTCATTCGTCTATTTTAAAATATAATTAATTATAATTATATAAAATATATTTAATTTGATCATATGATCTTCACCATTTAATTGTAATTAAACTTAGTATATATCTTAATATATAAGAATGATTAAATTTGTAAAAGAAATGAGAATTTTCCCTCAATATTTCCTCAGTTTCCATAAATTTCCTACATAAACCCATGTTCTGAGAATTTTCCTCCATACACTTCCGTACACTTAATTGGACATTTTTGCCCTCATGAACGGTCAATTTTTGGGACCCAATTTTTATATACAATCCTCAATATTATGTATAATCTACAATTTACTGAGTAATCCTCAATCCCCCAAATAATGAATAATCCTCAATTTTGATAACAATATCCAATGCCCATTTTGTTGAATAATCCCCAACTTTGCTAACAATCCCCAAATTGTTGCATACTTTTTTACATCAAATCATAATCTTACATGTCCCATCAAATCCAAAAAAGGTACTAAATACCCTAAATCATACATAATCTCCAAATTAATTCATGATCCCCAATCCCCATATTAAACCATAATCCCCAAATTAATCCAAAATCCCCAATATGGAATTTTTGTTCATAATCCCCAAAAAATGTGTATAATCCCCAATTTCTATTATTTTTTTAAAAAAAAGATTTATATTGTGATATAATTATAGCATAATTAATGTGATTTGACATTACTAAAATTGAGAATTATATTCTAAATAGGGGATTATAAGCAATTTGGGGGATTGGGGATTATTCACAAAATTGGGATTTCAATGTAAAGGTGGAGATTATGTTATGGGAATGACATTTTGGTTCAAAAAAAATATTTTGGTAAATTCTGAAAACATGGGTTTATGTAGGGGATTTTTGCAAACTATGAGAATATTGAGGGAAAATCCCCTAAAGAAATTGAAGAAAATTAATTTGGATCTAGTTTTTGAAAAATTAAAATTTTAAAATAACACAAAGGAAGTTAAAAGTAAATTGGAATCAATTTTTTAAATAAAAAATAAAAAATAATTAAGAAGAGAGAGAGAGGGGGGAAGTAGATGAGACCCACAATAAATAAAAAGGAAAAAGAATTAGTTATGGAAAGAGAAATGAAACTTAAATAGGACCTACATTAATAAAGAATCTTGAAGATCTAAGCTTCAATTAATTAGTTGGAACAATGATGTAATGTCATATCATTTTGAAGTAGGGCCAAAACCAATAGGGATGAAGAAGGGGAGTGAATTAAGGTGAGAAGAGAATGAATGAAGGAAAGAATTCTAGGGCCACCACATCAGCGTATTGCTCTTCATATAACAGTAAGATATATTTTAATTTTAGAGAAAAGTATCCAAAATTTGCAATTTAAATTCTTTTTTACCCAAAAGTTCCAGCACATATTTTTTAAACCTAAAGGTTCTTTCAAATAATGCATCAGTTTCGTGATATGCATCATTTTCTACAAAACCAAAAAAACAAACTAATGTATATATTTCTCATTAAACTGATGGATTTTCTACAAAACCAAAAAACAAACTAATGCATATATTTCAACTGATGGTTTCTTATAAATTAGAAGAATGCCTATGAAAACTGATGCATTTTTACATAAGTTTTATAAAAAAAAAGACACATCAGTTTTATAAATAAAACCAACCACCTCCAGAAACTGATGCAAATAAGTTTCCTGCACATGCATCAGTTTCTGCAAAACCAAAAAAAAAAATAAATAAATAATGCATATTTCATTAACTGATGGGTTCTTACAAAACTAAAGCATGTATATGAAAACTGATACATTTTCGCATTAATTTTATTTTTTTTAAAAAAAAAAAACCATATCAGTTTCCCAAAAAAAAATTGCATAAAATTTTGCACCTCCTAAATTGATCAAATTAATGCTCCGTTTGGTACAAATGATGGAAAAGTGGAAGGAAGGAAAGTAGAAAGGATGAATTTTCCATCCTCAAGGGAGGGAGACCGACTTTCCTTTTTATGTGTTTGGTACGGTGGAAGTGAGATGGATGGAAAAGTAGCTTCCTTCATTCGTGTGTGTTTAGTACGAAAGAGGAGGAAATGGATAAAAGACCTAATTTACTATTTTACCCTCACATAATACGCAAATGAAGGAATGAATTTTTGTAAAACATTGAGGGTAGTATAGTCCATTTACCCTTAAAGCATCCAATTCCTCCATTCATCCCTCCACTTTTGGGCTGATTACAAAAAGGTGAAATACCTCATCTTCTTCCTCCTATTCTTCCCTCCTCTCTCCCCTTCCTTCGATACCAAACAAACCCCCAAACTCAATCCTTAAACTTTTCCCTCCTCCCCTTCCATCCTCCCATTTTCCCCTCAAAACAAATAGAGCATAAAGTTTCCTTTCATTCTCCTCCATCCTGGGGAGAGAGAGTGCTAATTATTAGCTACGTTTGACAAGGAACCATGGGATTGTTAGCGAACAAAACAGCTACGTTTTTTAGAGATCCCTGCCTCTATTATTGAAGTTAGCTTTCAGAATTAAAAATAAAAAAATGTCTTTCGTAAATGCTAATTGGATTCTTACCCAAATTTGATTTCCAAAATGCTAAAGTATCTTTTGTAACTTATCCTTATTAGTAAGAAAAATTCATAATAAATAAGATATATTAAGAAAAATTATGAAATTTAATTTACAGGTACGCTTGTAGACACATTAATTAGCAATATATCTAGGATAAAATATTGTATAAAAGTATAATAAGCCTAACACTGTTTTTCGGTCAAAGAAACAAATGTGTAACTGATAGAAAAATACAAAGTGTCACAAATCAAAATTATAAAAAATCAAATATTACAATTAAAATAAAGAAGATGTTAAATGTAAATCGGTGATAACATAAATAAACATCATGAGTATTTGGTGGGCCCATTACTATTTGCACAGGACCTCAATGATATACAAGTGGCTAGCATTTTATAGGTAAAAGTTAGAACAATGCTATTTTATTTTATTTCGTATATTTATTTTCATTCACCTTAATTGATATGAAATATTTTATTTTCATTAATAAAAATACTATCTGTATTTTTTTAAGATTAAAAAAAAAAAAAAAAAAAAAAACAAACTAGTCCATGTAAATGAAATTAGTAGTCAAAAAAGGTAAATTAGATGGATTAAATAATTTTTTTTTACCATAAACTCTTGCTTTATAGTCAATATTAATACTACAAAAACATTGATAAATAATAAGTCGACCATTTATTTAACTGTCTAAAGAACTATCTATATTATTAAGGGATGTAACCACATGATCCCATTGAACTCTTAACAGAGCACGAACATGTTTAGGTCTAGTTTCCAAAATCTGCATAATGCGCAGAATTTATCAATAAAGTTTTATTTAATAAATTATAGTTGTATAAAATAAGTATTTTGATTAGATGATTTTGATCGTTTAATCTTAATTATATTTATAGGATTAGAATATATATTTTAATAAAAAAGAATAATTAAAACTGTTAATTTAGACGTATTATTCAAAAACTAAAAATTTTAAAATACCATAAAAAAAGTAAAAAGTAAAGTGGAAATAATTTTTTAAAATAAAATATTATTAAGAAGAGAGAGAGGGAGAAGTAGATGAGATCCACAATAAATGAAAAGAAATTAAGAAAAATACTATTTCACCAACTTAATTTAGTTGGCATTTGATGTATCGTTCACATCAATAAATATAATATTTTTATATATTATTTTCTCAAGATCATAAACACCATTGATTCATATGAGGTAAGGTGATTGTAAAAAAGTAGTAAAATAGCATTGCTCATAAATTAATTATGAAAAGAGAAATGAAACTTAAATGGGACCCACATCAAGCAATAACATTGAAATTTTAAATTTTATTTAATTAATTGGACAAATAACATAATATCGTATCATTTTAAAGTGTAACCAAAACTAATAAAAATGAAAAAATGAGAAAAGAGAATGAAGAATTGAAGAAATTCTAGTCCTGTCACATCAAGCATAGCTATTTATATAGTAGTACGATAAGATTGAACAAATTAAAATTATTTGAAGAATTGGGAATGTCCACAAGTGCGGATGAAGGCCCACAGATGGTGGTTATTGCCATAGTACTACATCCATCATGCACATCATTCTCAATTCACATCACATATTCTCCATCAAAAGTCCAATATTAGAGTCCTGTGCGGAGGTGGAGGCGGAGGCTTCTTCGAAAAAGCAAATGACGAGGTCTCATCCCTCACTTGGCATTTACTTTAACAACAGATTACTGCACAATTCCCAAGATTATGCCTCGCATTTCTTGTGTTGTGCCTGTTAAAACGTCGACCCACCTGGCACCTGCCGACGCATGGGTACGTGGATATAGAAAACGCGTAAATAAAATTATTTTTTTATTTTTTTAAAATAAAAATGATTCGTTTTGAGTAGGTTGATGAAGCATGCATGAGATGGTAAGTGGTAGACAGCTTACTGATTCACCGACTATTTAAGTACACGTGTCACGATCATTGCCAGTTTATCCTAACCAAAGTCAACATACCTGCCTTGCTTTCAAAAAACAAAAATAGTCAACACACTTGCACCGCCACATGGAAACGGAATCTGAACTCTCTTTAGTCTCTAGTCTTTATCACAAAATCACACTAACCTAAATGCGTCGGATATAAAAAGAAAAATGCTAAATATTCAAATATTTATCTTAAAACTGTGTTTCAAATGATACAGTAGAATATTCAGTTTTTGTATATATATATATATATTAATATATATATATATATATATTTAGTAAATTCTATTATTGATAATAAATGGAAGGCTTAGATTAATTTGAGACACTTTTTTGATTTTGTTTTTTGGATATTTATAGCATTAATTGCTCATATACAAATTGAATTGGTTTAGTTGTTTATTATTATTATTATTATTATTATTATTATTATACTTCTTTTTCTTTTCTATTTTTTTTTTTTGGCTGGAATATAATAACCATTAATTTAATATTTTTTTAAATAATAAAAACTTATATCTACACCTCAAAATCTCTAATCTTATTAATAAATATTTTACTAAAAATAGAAATACATGTTACTAGACCAATAAATTATTGGTAAAGTGATTTAGCTTGCTACAAGACGAATAAATTACTGTCAAATTGATTTAGATATATGGTAGAGTAATTTATAAAATAATAGTTTTTTTTTTTTTTTCTTTTTTGTTAGACGATATATATCAGTAGAATTAATTTTCAGTTGTTAGTTGGAAAAGGAATAACAAATGGGACAATCCTCATTCATAAGTAATGCAACTTAATTAAAACTTCATTCCATAAGTGGAGAGATATGAACTATTGGGGCAATGCTTGTATTAATCATTTATTACATATTAGTGTCAATATGAAAAAATAATGAATTCAATTATTATTGTATAAACAACACAAAACCCAAAATAATAATAATAATAATAATAAGTGCTACCTTTAGTGTCACTTTTATCATATTTCCTCTACCCTTGTAAGATGTGATGATACAGTCCCCTCAATTGTATGTATAGTATGCCATATCAACCATATATTTTATTAATACTCTAATTGTATTTCCATATCATATGCCATCAATTTTAATATATACATTGGTAAGAATTACAATGCTAAAAGTAATAAATAAATAAATTAATTGATTTGAACTTGTAGAAATTGCAATTAGATAAATTCTAGAAATGAAAATTAAGGGCAAATTAACCAAATTAATTTTCCAATATTTTCTCACTTGTTTCCATATTATTATTATTTTTTCTTTTTTCTTTTTCTTTTCTTCAATTGTGAAAAACAGTGCTAGTTTTTATAATTTTTTTACAATTTATAATTTTTTTGAAAAAGTAACCATTGGATCAATATGATTTTTGATATATATATATATATATATATATATATATATATATATATATATATATATATATATATATATATATATATATATAT
>JAESVK010000096.1:762952-779982 GCA_017140935.1 Hamamelis virginiana | reverse complement strand
TTGCTTGGCTTCATCATTACACTTCAATAATGTTGTGGCTCATGATAGGATTGCATCAATTCAATAGCTCTTCAAAGTCTTTAAGTCAATATGCAATATATTCACATCTACATAAGGATCAATAAAGTGTAAGAGCTTCATGATGGTTTGAGCCTTCTTCATTGACAACTTGAATCCTATTATATTCTTATAAACACATATACCAAAATGGATATACAAGGACTATAGGATTATGTCAATCAATCGATAAGGTTAGCCAAACAAGCATTAAATAAATATGACAATGTTAATCAAGTAACAAATATGACATTGTCAAACAATAAACATTCATTTAAAACGAATTGGCAATAAACACGAATGAACATTAAAATATTCACATGCAATATATTAATATATTCATATGTAATACAACAATATTATCATGTGTAATACAACAATGTATTCATATACACATGAGAGATCAAAACATAATGTTTGTTATCGTCAAAATCATTTAACAAATATGGGTGGAAGTCATAAGGCTAACAATCTCCCCCTTTTTGTTGATGACAAACATTGAGCACAATTTGCATATAGAATAAATACATCAATCAATGAAACAAATAAATCAATCAATGATTTGTGGCTCCCCTTAACAATATGCATATATGCAAAACATTACTAAAGAATCATATAGCATATTTTAGGTAAAACAAATCAATGATGCAATAATAAGTCCTTGATGCATAGATCATGAAACCGCAATTCATACTTGCAAATAAACACAATATGACAAACAAATAGAATCACAAGCCAATGATTGTTATCATCAATATCAACCAACAAGGGTGGAAGCCATAAGGCTAACAATCTCCCACTTTTTGTTAATGATAATCATTAGTAAAATATTGCATATGAGAGTGAATATATCAACTAAGGATTTGTAGTTTCCCCTATCAATATGCATAAATAAAAAGATTGTTATAATATTTAAGTATGAGCATATTGTAGGTATCAAATCCATATATGATACATATTCATTTCACCATGCATATTTTACCAATACTATGCATAACAAATAATATCAAAAATTATATCAAAGATTATGCATATTTCTCCCCCTTTGGCATTAACAAAAAAAATACCAATCAGAGGCAACAAAGAAGAGAACAAAAGTTCAAGAAATAAGTCCTTATCTCTCCCAAAAAGAATACATGGTTTTGAAAAATGATTTTTCTTCTTTTCACACAAAGAAATATCAATTTAGAAGAAACAAAAAAAATACCAAATGATGAAGATACCAATTAATACCAATTGTTGATTAACATATGCAATAAGCAATTATAGTAACATTGATAAGATACCAATTTAATAAATTCTAAAATATTCAAGTTTAAGGAGGTTTTTAAACAACAAGTTTAATACACATTGATTAAACCAATCAAAAGGAGTCAAGATTAAGCAACAAGACATCCAACTATTAAAAATGATTTAAACAATAATGTACCAATTGTTTCAAATAATATTCAATCAAAATATTATCTTTAGCAATATTAGTTGAAATCAAGAGTTAAAAAAAAATATCATTGCTAAGATATGCTTTATTCGAAAATAAATCTCCCCTTTTGCAACAAAATATTTTCAAAAAGATTTAGGTTTAAAAATTAATCATTCATACATAGCAAGAAATTAGGCAAATGTATATCTTAAATAAACATCAATACATCATATTGATAGGCAAACAATACATTTATGACATTTGCTTCCAATCATCATGCTAAGACAAATGAAAGTTAATAGGAATCATCCAAAAATCATGTTGAGTAACAAATCAATCAATGAAAGATGTTATAGCTCCTAAATCATTACATAACAAATCTCTTCATCTTGCAATCAAAGAATAGCAAGTTTCAAGCATTTAATTCAATTTGAATTATAAGCACATGACATAGAAGGAATTATGAACAAGAATTTAAAAGAAATTCTTACAAATTACCAACCAATGTTGATACCAAAAGTTGATATTCATTTCCTTCATCTTTGAAGAGTTGATGGTAGATCTCCTTGACTAGTGATCTTCATCACCTTATGATTGGAATATTGAATAGCCTCTATTATCAATGATTGAGTGCAAGACTTCATCATTTCTTTGCCACACAAAGATAGGTTCTTTCTTAATCTATGCACACAAACATTTCTCATCCAAAGTGTCATATTCAAGAGATTAAACATCATAAATAAACATATGCTCAAAATATCATAAAGAGAGATTATGGAATGATAGGAAAGCAATAACAAGCATAATTTATTACAAACTAAAGCAAGATAGTTTAATGTCATTTTCGGACACATGGTAGTTTATAGTCATTTCGGACTAATGGGAAATCAAACACTATGTGAGGTAGGATCATCCTTCCTAACCCATATAGTTTTCACATTTGGTTGCTCCAATGCAACCTTATGATGCATAGACCTATTCGTATACCAATGACTAATATAAGGTCCATAATCATATGCGATTCTTCTATAGTCTCTTAAGAGGTGATAGCAATTTGGTCTTATATGACCATTTTTACCACAATGATGACAAATGAGAATAAATCTAAGAGAGTGATGTGTGTGAATAGGTTCATGCACAATTGTCCTAAGTTTGTTCTTCAAGTCATATCGTCGACTTTTATCTACAAAAGTCTTGGCCTTAGGTCATGGGCAATTGGGACGAATGTGTCCCTTACCACCACAATTATGAGAAGTAGGAATATATTTGGGTCTTGCCTTGATCACATGAGCTAGCTCTTTTGGTTTTGAAATATGAGCTATTTTAAAAATAATATTTTTTGTTTCAAAGAGTCTTTTTCTTTTATCAAAGAAAATTTTTCATTTGTTAAAGAAACATTTTCACTTTCACAAATTTTTAAATTTTGTTTAAGACTCTCAATTTCATTTTTCAAAGTAGAATTTTCATTTTTCAATTCTTCAAAGTCACTTAATGAAATTGAGGTGGAATGAGTGTTTCTTAAAGATTCAACCTTTTCAACCAAAGTTGAATTTAGCTCTTGAAGAGCCTTTTTTTTCTTTTGAAATAGATGACAAATCATTTTTCAAAGTATTATTAATCTTGTTCAAAGAGTCACATTTCATCAAAGCATGTTCACATAATTTTAAAAGATCCTCATAAGATGGTTTATTAACAAAATCATCATCAAAATCATTATCAAAATCATTTACACATCTAGGAGAGGTAGATTTTTCAAATTCATGAACATGTACACCAAGACAATAATTTTCAAAATCCATTCTATTAAATAACAAATAAACAAGTTTGCAAAGATCTTTAGCTCAAGAATTTAATCAAATATAGAGCACCCGCTCTGATACCAATTGTTGGCCCAAGTATATACCTATAAAGGGGGGTGAATAGAGGTTTTGCAAACTTTACCAATAATTACCAAATTAAAAATTAGGTCTAATTAAATTCAGCAGAATATAAACAAGTTAACAAATTTAATTGGAAATGAGAGAGCAAGAAAGAATCACAGCTCAACAATATATAGCAAGTATATAAATTGAAATGCAAGAGAAGAGTTAGAGAGATTCAAACACAAGAGTTAACGTGGTTCGGTCTCCGTCTACGTCCACGCCTCAAAAGCCCCGTCTTGAGGATTCCACATCCACTATGGATCATTCATTCACGGTGGAGAAACCTTTACAAATTGCCTTCTTTCAAAGGTGGAAGACACTCACCCACAATCTACTTTCTAGGTGGTAGATTCTCACCCACAAGGGTTTCACAAAACCCTTAGCTCTCACAAGATTACAAGATGAAATTGAGAATGTGTACAATAAAGAAAATTCCTCAAAGAGTAGATGATGTACAATAATAAAGCTTACACTAAAATCTCTCAAAGATTAAGAACTAAGTTGGCTTCAAGAGAGAATGATGAACCAAGTGATTAAATCACCCAAAATGTTGTAAACTAAGTTTGAGTATGTTGGAGTATGTTTATTTTTTGATTCAAGACTCATAGAATGAGTATAAATAGCCCCAACAGAGAGGTTAGTCGACTAGGGCACAAAAAGAGCCGTTTGGAGTGTTGAAAACTAGCCGTTATTGAGTAGGGGATCGATTAGTCGACTAGGCACACTTGATTAGTCGACTAGGAGGTTTAAAATACCTTTGAAAAAATTTCCGGGCACGGTTAGTCGACTAGGAAGGGTATGTTAGTCGACTAGGAACTTATTTTCCCAAAATAGGCTACTACACTGCCATTAGTCGACTAGATAGGGGTGATTAGTCGACTAGACAATGGTGATTAGTCGACTAGGAGACTGTTAGTCCACTAAACAGGGATGATTAGTGGACTAGGAGAGGATTTTCTCAAAACCAGCTATTGTCTTCATTCTTAGTCGACAAGGATGACTCGATCTTCAAGCAATCTTCAAGTAAATTTGATATTGACACTGTAACTCCCCTGACCTGACAAGTGTGCAGACCATTCCGGGCAGGTCAACAAGTGTCAAGACAGAAATATAACCTGATATATTCATTCACATATCCAAGCGAGAGTCAAAGATTATATATATAACAAAATGAAAATGTGATGTACATACATTATGTCTGAAAGAATCCCATGGAAATGTACGGAATAAAATTTTTTTCCATGGAATGTGAACCAAGATCACATGATGATTGTATAAGCTATGTAATTAAAACTTAAATGAATGTAAACAACTTACATTGATAGCCTTAAGAGTAGGATTAAATGATTGTAGAGCAGCCCCAAGTAGATGAAGGCCTCCAAGATTGATCCACACTAGTTGCAAGCTCCAAGAGATGAGAGAGAGAGAGAAGATGGCTAGGGAATTTTATCAAAACACTTTTGATCCTCTATTCCCCTTGTTATGGCCGGCCACCCCTCTTGTCTATCTATATGATGAGTGCTAGCTCACATATTAGATAGATTATAACCATATTTCAAATTTGAAATAAATCAAATTCAAATTATAAATGCAATCTTAGATAATTTGTTATCTTATCTATAATTTGAAACCATTTCAAATTTAAATTTCAACTAACTTGAAATTCAATTAACTATTTGAAATCTTTAATTATCTTGTCATCTCATGACAATTTCAAAATTCAAAATTCAAAATTCAAAATTCAAAATTCAAAATTTCAAATTTCAAAAAAATTCAAACTTCAAAATTCAAATTTCAAATTTCAAATTTTAAATTTTAAATTTCAAATTTCAAATTTCAAATTTCAAAAACTTGAAATTCTAGTTAATTGATATTTGCATATTATTCTCTCTTCTTTTTTAAATGAAGCTACCAACTATATGTGTGTGACCTCTTAGGTTCACAACAACCTAGTAGTAGGAATTAGGATAATAAATTATCCTTCAAATAAAACTACTTTTATTTAAGGTTCAAATTAGAACTTTTCTAATTTCCTTTTGAGAAATTAATTTCTCTTTGGCCTCTACTAGTCTTGAGTGACATCTAGCAATATGTCAAGACACACCCTAGGTTGTGTGAAGGTTAATCATAACATAGTGAACCCTTCAGTTACAATTAAGATACAATTCAATCCTTCCATCAAACAATGCCTTAGTTAAATTACTTGGGTATTGGATAATATGTCAAACCCTAATTTAACATTTTGTATGTGATTCTCAAAATATAAATTCAACCTTGGGAAACTCAAGAAACAGTTTTCTTATTCCCAACTACTTTAGCCAAAGACTTATATGAATTATATCTTTGAGAATAATACGAGGCATTCCCTCTCTTTACTGAGAGTGATAGATTCCTTGTTGGACACTCATATGTCCCCATGACAGGTATACTAGGGCCAATGAGTACATACACAAATTCCATGGTTAGGATATGTACATTGTACTATCAAACCCTAATATCCCTAACACAGGACATCTATGGTGCCTCAGGTCTAAGGATCACTTGCATCATTGTAACCTTGAGTTGTTGTTTGACATGTAAGTAAAACTCCATTCAACAAACTCAATCAATGATCACATTCAGTGTACTTGTTCTCAAACAAGCACCCACAGGTTTGTCCTAGTGTCATTACACAAATGACTTGAGACTAGTCATTCTCCATATTGAGCAGACATAACCTGTGCTAGTCTATCCGGATTATTAATGCCCAATAAATAATCCTATGACTAGGAATATCTAAGAAAGAAATCTTTAACAATACAAGTCTCCTAATCTCAACTCTTGAGATCTTATATTGACATTTCTTCTAAGGACTTATCATGAATATAATAACAGAAGAATACATGATAATCAAAAGCCCATATTATTAATGAATAATAATAATACATGAATCAACTTTATGTCCTAAATTACACCAGTGAGATTGGCTATTAGGGCGTATTACTAACAATCTCCCACTTGCACTAAAGCCAATCGCCCATGTATCTCATACCCATCTTCTCAAGATGTCGATCAAGACTCTGAAGAGTCAGTGCCTTAGTGAATGGGTCTGCTACGTTATCCGCAGATGCGATCTTCTGAATGCAGATGTCACCTCTAGCAATAATCTTTCTGATTATGTGATATCGCTGCTCGATGTGTTTGGACTTCTGATGAGACCTTGGTTCCTTTGCTTGCGCAATAGCTCCATTGTTGTCACAATATAAAGATATAGGTGACTCAATGGTAGGAACAACTCCAAGTTCAGAGACGAACTTCCTAATCCAAATAGCTTCCTTGGCAGCTTCAGATGCTGCAATGTACTCAGCCTCAGTAGTGGAATCCGCTGTAGTACTTTGCTTACAACTCTTCCAACTAACTACTCCACCATTTACAGTGAAGATATATCCAGAATTAGATTTTCTATCATCAATATTTGATTGAAAATCTGAATCAGTATAACCATCAACTGTTAGCTCTCCTCCTCCATAGACAAGAATTAAATCCTTAGTCCTTCTTAAGTACTTAAGGATATTCTTGACTGCAATCCAGTGTTCTGAACCTGGATTAGATTGATATCTACTAGTCACACTCACAGCATGACTGATATCAGATCGTGTATATAGCATAGCATACATAAGACTTCCAATAGCCGAAGCATATGGAATCTTACTCATGCTATCTCTTTCCTCTGGTGTTTTGGGGCTCATGCCCCTGGAAAGATGAATTCCATGTCTGAAAGGAATTAAACCTCTCTTGGAATTCTACATGTTGAACCTTTTCAACACTTTATCTATGTACATGGATTGGGAGAGTCCAAGCAACCTTCTAGATCTATCTCTATAGACCTTTATACCTAGTATATAGGATGCTTCTCCCAAATCCTTCATGGAAAAGTTTTGTGAAAGCCAAAGCTTGACTGTTGATAACATTCCTACATCATTCCCAATGAGTAGAATATCATCAACATATAGAATAAGAAAAGAAATTGCACTCCCACTAACTTCTTGTACACACAAGGTTCATCCATGTTTTGAAGAAATCCAAACGATTTGATTGCTTCATTAAACCGGATGTTCCAACTTCTAGAAGCTTGTTTAAGTCCATAAATGGACCTCTGTAGCTTGCACACTTTGTGGTCATCACCACTAGATGTAAAGCCTTCAGGCTGCTCCATATAAATGTCTTCCTCAATGTTTCCATTAAGAAAAGCAGTCTTTACATCCATTTGCCATATTTCATAGTCATGGTGTGCAGCTATAGATAACAAGATCCGAATGGATTTTAGCATAGCTACTGGCGAAAAGGTTTCTTCATAGTCAACACCTTGTCTTTGTTTGTAACCTTTTGCCACTAGTCTTGCTTTGTAGGTCTCTACCTTTCCATCCGAGCCTATCTTCCTTTTGTAGATCCATTTGCAGCCAATAGGTACTATACCTTGTGGTGGATCTACTAAAGTCCAGACTTGGTTGGAATACATAGAATCCATTTCGAATTTCATGGCTTCTTGCCATCTTCTAGAATCGATGTCTAACATCGCCTCTTCATAGTTATTAGGATCATCTGGGTGTTCATTATCACCTAGGAACAATTCCTTATCCTCCTCATGAAGATAGCCATATCTTTGAGGTGGTGCAGATATCCTAGTGGATCTACGAACAGGTTGTGTATCTTCAGGTACTGTCTCAACAGGGACAGGGTCTGTCTCAACAGGGACAGGTGGTGAGTCAGGATATGTTTGTGGCTCGTCAGAAATTTCTGAAATCTCTTCAAGTTCTATCTTTCTACCTTTGCCTCCTTCTTGAATAAACTATTTTTCAAGAAAAGTAGCAAATTTACTAACAAACACTTTCTGTTCATTAGGTTGGTAGAAGTAATATCCCAATGATTCTTTGGGATAACCCACAAACAAACATTTTTCTGATCTTGATTCAAGTTTATCCACATTATGTTTCTTAACATATGCTGGACAACCCCAAACCTTAAGATGATTAAGGCTTGGTTTCTTTCCATGTCATATCTCATATGGGGTTTTGGGGACAGACTTGGTAGGAACCCTATTTAATAAATATGCAGTAGTTTCAAGGGCATATCCCCAAAAGGAGATAGGTAAGTCAGTATAACTCATCATGGATCGAACCATATCTAATAAAGTTCGATTCCTTCTCTCAGATACACCATTTAACTGTGGTGTTCTAGGAGGAGTTAACTGTGATAGAATGTCAGCCAGCTTGAGATGATCCAAGAACTCAGTAGTTAAGTATTCACCTCCTCGATCTGATCGAAGAGCTTTAATACTCTTGCCAGTTTGTTTTTCTACTTCATATCTGAATTCTTTGAACTTTTCAAAAGCTTCAGATTTGTACTTCATTAAGTACACATATCCTTTACGTGAATGATCATCAGTAAAGGTAATGAAATAAGAAAAACCTCCTCTAGCTACTTTGCTCATTGGTCCACATACATCACTATGTATTAAACCCAGTATATTTGCAGCCCTTTCACTGTGACCGGTAAAAGGTGACTTGGTCATTTTACCCATGAGACAAGATTCACAAGTTGGATAGGGTACGAATACTAATGAACCCAATTGTCCATCCTTAACCAACTTGTTAATCCTATCTTCACTAATATGACCTAGTCTCAAATGCCACATCTATGTTGGAATTTCATCATCTCTTGGTCTTTTAAGATTTCTTACATTCTTATCATTTTGCTCTATGTAATTAACATTACCATTAATATTTAAGAAGTAAAGACCGTTTAAATAAATGCCAGTAGCTACTAAATCATTATTTAGAGAAATGGAACAAATATTTTTCCCAAAAACAATACTATAACCAGTTCTACATAATGCAGAAATAGAAATAATGTTCCTTATTATCTTAGGCATAAATAAACAATCAGCTAATTCTAAAATATCTCCGGATGGTAATGTCAAGAAGCAAGTCCCCATAGCTAATGCAGCAACTCTTGCTTCATTTCCCACTCGAAGGGTAACTTCTTCTTTACTCAGCCTTCTGCTTCTCTTTAGATCCTGCATAGAGTTACAAATGTGTGAACTTGCACCAGAATCTAAAACCCAAGTAGAGGCAGAACTAACAGATAAGTTAGTTTCAATAAATAGAGCATTAGCCATACCTTCTGAAGGTTGGTTCTTTATGGAAGCCAGGTATTCCCTGCAGTTCCTCTTCCAATGCCCAGTCTTGCCACAATGGAAGCATTTTCCTTTTGAATTGGTCTTATCAGATTTGCCCTTGCCTTTCTGAACCCCTCCCTTAGCTTTTAGATTGTTCTTCTTCCCCTTCTACTTTTTATCCTTGCCCTTAGGCTTAGATTTAGAAGAAGTAGAAGCCCCATCTATAGCCATGACGGTTCCTTTGCCTTTCTTCATGGTTCCCTCAGCAGTAATAAGTAATTTTAATAAATCAGAGAGAGAGTTCTCCAAGTTATTCATATGGTAGTTCATAACTACATTACCAAAGGAGTCAGGAAGAGATTGCAATATAATATCAGTTGAGAAATATGCATCTAAAATGATATCCAACTTCGCAAGCTGCTCAATATGACCGATCATCTTAAGCACATGATCATTAACAAAAGTCCCATCTTGCATCTTGGAACGAAAGAGATCTTTGGCGGCTTGATACTATGCCAAACGACTCTGTTCACCATACAACTCTTGCAGATGAATTAGAATTGCTTTAGCACTATTCATTGTGTCATGCTGCTTCTGAAGCTCATTGGTCATTGATGCTAGCATGTAGCATCTAACCTGCATGTCATCCTCCCGCCACTTTCTAAAAGTGTCTCTTTCTTCCTCTGATGCACCATCAGGAAGGAATGCTGGCTTAGGTTCATCAAGCACATAGGCAATCTTATCGGAATTGAGAACTATTCTCAAATTCCTCGGCCAATCCATAAAATTAGGTCCAGTCAGTCTGTTGCTATCAAGTATTCTGGTTAAGGGATTAAGGTGAGCCATTGGTGATCTACAAATAAAAACAGAAAATCAGTTGATTCAAATATATGACCATTATTGCTGGGTCTTAAGTATAATGGTACCTCCCACTATTTCATCAAATCCCATACTCCCTCAGAATAGGATTTGGGAATTTATCTAATAAATTCCTAGTGGGGATTGGAGTCCCATTGTGAATTAACGGTACCTCACATAATAGTTTCTTGGTCCATTAATTCCTAATGAGTAGATGACTCTTCATCTAATGCTTCTTAAGCAAGTCCCAATCATCCTTTCGCCTTTAGTTTTAATAAACCTCACATAATAGTTTCTTGACTTATTTAAACTAATTAAGTCATACCCATCATTCCTTATAAGTATGGTTAAACTAATATAAACCTCACATAATAGTTTCTTGATCTATATTAGTTTGCCATATCATAATATCTCATATTTAAATAGGTTAATTAGAACCCAAATGTGTGAATAATCCCCTACATATCTGCAGCCATCATATCCAAACAAGGAGTTCTAATTAATCTACAATGATGGAAGGCTATGATAGAATATTCTTAATATTCCTTCATAACAACTTAATATTAATCTTTGAGGGGATTTAAGGTCTCATCATATTAAATTAAACATGCATCACATACATATAACATGCATCACATACATAAATATGTTATTACTATTTTTAGTCTTTATAAATGTAATAGTAGAAGCTCCCACTATCTCTTTTAAAAACATTTAACTTTTAAAGTCATGAGTAGTGAGGAGTCTCATATATTACATTTAATCCATAGACATAAAATAATAATTAACATAGTGAGCCTTTAACATTCATCACATAAATAGGCTCTTGAATTGATTATGGACTTTATTTAAGGCTATAGGGAGGTAATATGGTGATCGTAAAATAAATGGAAAACCCCTAAACATGCATCTATGAAGTCTTCCATAAGCTCCATAGTCCTCCATGCTCCTTTTGTGCCTCTCCATGGTCCAAGCCACCATTCTTGATAATTACATAAAAAGAATACATAGAGTGAAGAGGCATGCAAGCCCCATTTAAATTTACAATTACCAAAGAGGCATGCAAGCCCCAATTAAATTACAACCCATTTAAATAAATAAATAACAGCCCCTAAATCACATTCATATGCGGCCAATCACATCCTATTAGTTTGGTCTTAAGTCCATAATCAACCCATTTTAACAATCACATTGATAAACAATTATATAGCAAGAATATAAGGCATAGGCAATATATGTATGGTAATTAATATTAATCAATAAACCTTTAAATATTCATCTCATGAATATTATATTGTTTTAATCACATTAAAACAGTGGCATCATCATTTTAAATCTTATTTAAAATTCAAACAACTTTGAAAAATCAAAATAGAAAACTATGATAGTCAAGAGACTAAAATAGAAACCTAATTTGATTAAATCATCAAAATTAATTTTTAATCATCCCCTACTATTTTAAACTCTTTAAAACATGTTTTTATCAATAATAAAATCATGGGAATATCAAAATTAATATTTGACAAAATTGAAATAGGAAACAAGTTCTAAACTTTTGCCTAAAACAATTTCTGGGTTACCAAAACTTTGGGTTTTATGAACAACCCTTAGAGAGACTTTCATGACCATTTTAGGATTTTAATAACAACCTTATTAAGTCCCTAAAACAGTGGTAACATGGGGCTAATTAATTCAAAGCACTAAGTATTAAAAAGATTACAATTTTTCAACATATTGAAAAATTCCAGCACATATGATAACAGGCTAGTTAATCCCAAAAAACTTAGTGTGAACATATATGAGCGATTTATCATGAAAGAACTATTCTAACATGATTAACAATCAATATATTAATGAATTGAAGCATGATGGCTCAAAGAAAATCATTCGAAAACGTTTTTCAATATTTATTTTGAAAACACAGTGTTGCTGAAAATACTGGACAGCAACTTGTATCAACTTTAAAAAAATTATTTGAGCCATCAAATCATCTCCAAAAATCATGAAATTAAATATGTAAGATGCTTATACAATGTACTAAACATCTATGGTCATGGATCATCCAAAACCAGCCCCTATTGTTTCAGATTTAACAAAACCTGAGAACCCATTTTATGCAAAACCCATGTAGCCACCACTCCCTCACCATTGGGGATTTTAGGCCTCCTCTTTTATTTTGATTATTTTGTTTCTTAAACACATGTATTATAATGCTAAATCAGTATTTAAACCATTATAATCAAACATGTAATCAACTCTTGATTAAAACAGTAGAAAATAAAAAGTAGAGATGAAGAAACCAAAACCATAGTATCCACCAACATGGCCGAATCTATGGTTAGGGTCTTGGGATTAAAAATCCCAGCCACTTAGGTTTAAGCAATATTAAATCCACCATAGAATAGCTTATACAATACCAAATCATGATCGGCTCTGATACCACTGAAAGAATCCCATGGAAATGTGCGGAATAAAAATTTTTTCCACGGAATGTGAACCAAGATCACATGATGATTGTATAAGCTATGTAATTAGAACTTAAATAAATGTAAACAATTTACATTGATAGCCTTAAGAGTAGGATTAAATGATTGTAGAGCAGCCCCAAGTAGATGAAGGCCTCCAAGATTGATCAACACTAGTTGCAAGCTCCAAGAGATGAGAGAGAGAGAGAAGATGGCTAGGGAATTTTATCAAAACACTTTTGATCCTCTATTCCCCTTGGTATGGCCGGCCACCCCTCTTGTCTATCTATATGATGAGTGCTAGCTCACATATTAGATAGATTATAACCATATTTCAAATTTGAAATAAATCAAATTCAAATTATAAATGCAATCTTAGATAATTTGTTATCTTATCTATAATTTGAAACCATTTCAAATTTAAATTTCAACTAACTTGAAATTCAATTAACTATTTGAAATCTTTAATTATCTTGTCATCTCATGACAATTTCAAAATTCAAATTTCAAAATTCAAAATTCAAAATTCAAAATTTCAAATTTCAAAAAAATTCAAAATTCAAAATTCAAAATTCAAATTTCAAATTTTAAATTTCAAATTTCAAAAAACTTGAAATTCTAGTTAATTGATATTTGCATATTATTCTCTCTTCTTTTTAAATGAAGCTACCAACTATATGTGTGTGACCTCTTAGGTTCACAACAACCTAGTAGTAGGAATTAGGATAATAAATTATCCTTCAAATAAAACTACTTTTATTTAAGGTTCAAATTAGAACTCTTCTAATTTCCTTTTGAAAAATTAATTTCTCTTTGGCCTCTACTAGTCCTGAGTGACATCTAGCAATATGTCAAGACACACCCTAGGTTGTGTGAAGGTTAATCATAACATAGTGAACCCTTCAGTTACAATTAAGATACAATTCAATCCTTCCATCAAACAATGCCTTAGTTAAATTACTTGGGTATTGGATAATATATCAAACCCTAATTTAACATTTTGTATGTGATTCTCAAAATATAAATTCAACCTTGGGAAACTTAAGAAACAGTTTTCTTATTCCCAACTGCTTTGGCCAAAGACTTATATGAATTATATCTTTGAGAATAATACGAGGCATTCCCTCTCTTTACTGAGAGTGATAGATTCCTTGTTGTACACTCATATGTCCCCATGACAGGTATACTAGGGCCAATGAGTACATACACAAATTCCATGGTTAGGATATGTACATTGTACTATCAAACCCTAATATCCCTAACACAGGACATCTATGGTGCCTCAGGTCTAAGGATCACTTGCATCATTGTAACCCTGAGTTGTTGTTTGACATGTAAGTAAAACTCCATTCAACAAACTCAATCAATGATCACATTCAGTGTACTTGTTCTCAAACAAGCACCCACAGGTTTGTCCTAGTGTCATTACACAAATGACTTAAGACTAGTCATTCTCCATATTGAGCAGACATAACCTGTGCTAGTCTATCCGGATTATTAATGCCCAATAAATAATCCTATGACTAGGAATATCTAAGAAAGAAATCTTTAACAATATAAATCTCCTAATCTCAACTCTTGAGATCTTATATTGACATTCCTTCTAAGGACTTATCATGAATGTGATAACAGAAGAATACATGATAATCAAAAGCCCATATTATTAATGAATAATAATAATACATGAATCAACTTTATGTCCTAAATTACACCAGTGAGATTGGCTATTAGGGCATATTACTAACAATGTCCCCATTACATTGTATACAAAACCAATAAATTAAAATAACCACGCCAACATCAGTGGCAAAGTAGGCTAAGGAAATAACTATATAGAAATTACATGTCAATAATCTTTCAATTACCTAAATATAATAATACTGATGCAGAGTTTACTCAATATACTAATCAGTAGTCCCAATATACTGGGCGTAGCCAAGCACCACAAGCACCCCAAGTTAACTTGCAATCTACTGCATAAAAAGCAGGATGTGAGCGTTAGTGTAACCTTTACCAATAACAATAATACAGCGATACATGAAATATTTAAATTGTTAGATTTTATTTTCATGTGTTGGCTAATTTCGGTTTCCAAAACACAAATCGAGTTGTATTGTTTTAGGTCTTTTGGTTAATCCACAAGCCATCTAGCATAGAAGAGCTCAATATCAAAGTTTAGTTGAAATTTGCTTGAAGATCGAAATCAGAGCTTGCTTAATATATTATTAAAATCTCTTGATTCCTTTATAGGATGGTAGGTGGACTTGGTACCTAAATTTTCATGGACTTTAAGTGGTTTTAGAATCACTTTAACCAAGGTTTTTATATGAATTTAGGTGGTTTAACATGTTCTTAGGAATGTTCCACAAGTGAAAATTAGTCAAAAAGTAGTGAAAATAAATTTTTTTTTTTTTAAATCCTGTCAAAATGGATCAACCCCTAGATCGATCCTAGTGTCAATCCTAAGTCTAGAAAGTTTGAATTGATCATACAAAAAGGATAGGATCGATCCACTCGTTGACAGTTCGGAAAAATAACTTTCTCCCATCTCTCTAACATTTTTAACTATTCTTATGTATTAAAGAATAACAAGTGACATTTAAAAAAAAAAAAAAAAAAAAAAAATTCACAATTTTTCAGTGACTTATCAACATAAGAAATGTATTCACAAGAGTTTTTTTTCATTGACTCACCCAAAAAAGTCACAAATTACACCCAGTTACTAATAATTTATAAGTCACGTATGACTATATTAGAGTTTACTGTCACCTTTTTGGATAAGTCAAAATTGCGCGGGTTTTCGCAATTATAATTTGGGTTAATTGGCAAAAAGTCCTATTTTAGGAACCTCTCTTGCTTAAAGTCCTCATCTAGGATTTTTAATGGCTAAAGTCCTTTTTAATGAAATTTTAATGCATTAAGTCCCAAAGTTTAAAATACTTTTTATTTATACCAAAATTGACCTTCCCCTTAATCCCATGGTCATTCCCGTCTACAATATCTATTGCGATCCACGAATAGTTGATGAAACTCAAATCAGCAGATCTTCTCATTCCTCTTCTTCTCCATTTTTTGGCGACAAAGCTCGCCGAAGTAGCTCCCCTCTCTCCGGCCATCTTCCTCTATCTGACGAGCAGTGTCTCCATCTCTGGTGAGGCCATCTCCATCTCCGATGAGTGCCTTCAACGAACTCAAGACACATCTAAGACTCTTTTATTCTTCATCTCTTGTAGATCATATTTGATTTATTTAATCCTTAGAGATTGGAATACATTGAATGTAATACACACACACATATATAGTTGCATATTTTAGCTTGTCGGCGTGGAGTTCGTCGGTGTGGAATTGGTGCGGCTCCTTCCTCACCAAGTTGCAGTTGCAGATCTAGCTCGTTGGCGTGCAGCTCGCGCGTGCCTTATGTAGCTCCTTCAGCAGTATCACCACCTCTTCTTCCATGGCTCTTAGCTTGGATCTCTTTTATTTTAGTTCGTCTTTCTCTCCTCTGCCATGGTCTCTCTCCCTCTCCTCCTTTTTTTTTTCTTTCTATTTCTCTCTCCTCTGTTGGTGTTTTTCTCTCTCTTCCTTTCTCTCTCTCTCTCTCTCTCCTCTTTCTTTTTTCTGCCAATCTCTGTATTTTTACTCAAAGTATTTGTTTTTCATTTATTTTTCCTTTTTCTTTTCTCAACCACTCCCTCTCTCTCTTCCTTTTTTAATATCTTTTTCTTTATATATATATATATATATATATAGAGGTTTTCTCTTATGAGGATCACCTTACTTTAAGCTAAAGTAAGCATCTAACAGTAGAGCCGCCTGTGATGAAATTTTGGAAAACTGACCGTTGGATTAGATACCCCTATAATGTATGTCATCCCTGCCAAAAATCACAGTGATCCAACGGTTAGTTTATGAGAAAACTGACTATGAAAAACTATGAATTTTTTGTTCTTTAAAATGTTATCATTTTTTGGCAGTCAGTTTTCTCATAAACTAACCGTTGGATCACTGTGATTTTTGGCAGGCATGACATACATTATAGGGGTATCTAATCCAACGGTCAGTTTTCCAAAATTTCATCACAGGCTGCTCTACTGTTAGATGCTTACTTTAGCTTAAAGTAAGGTGATCCTCATAAGAGAATTTCTGTATAT
>JAESVK010000096.1:747459-762852 GCA_017140935.1 Hamamelis virginiana | reverse complement strand
ATATATATATATATATATTTATTTATTTATTTATTTATTTTTGTCGTTGTGAAATGCATTTTCACCGGAAAATGCATTGTCTTTTTCATTAAGTTTTTTTGTTTTTTTTTTTTTTAAGTTAATTTTTTGTTTGGCTAATGGGAAATTGTTAAAAAAAAAAAAGATTTTTTTTTTTTTGATTTTTTTGGGCATAGTGAAATTGGATTCCGGCGTAGTGACATACATTTTCCGGCGTAGTGAAATGGATTTCCGGCGTAGTGAAACAAGTTTTCCGGCGTAGTGAAACGGGTTTCCGGCGTAGTGAAATCGGGGGTTCGACGTAGTAAAATCCGGGGTTGGGATTGAGGTGACGTTGAACATTGTTGGGAAGGGGGGTATTTTTGTCCAATTCATGCCAAAAGGACTTTTGACAGAAAAGATTTTTGGAGGACCTTAAGCATGAAAATCTTCTAAAATAGGACATTTGTCCAATTACCCCTTATAATTTTTAGAAATGAGTTATAAATTAGATCAAGGGGGGCGAACTATCCAACAGACGAAATGAAAAGGAAAACAACAAACGTGAGTTGCTCCAGCTAAAGTCCAAGCAGAAAGAAAAGCAGCTTTTACCTCGAGGAATTGAAACACGCACATTTGATGCCCTCATATGAGCAAACAAGTTTAGACAAAATGACAGTACAATTCCTTAACATTCGACTAAACAACTATGAATCGATTTCTATTTCTATACCGGACTTCATATCATTTTGTCAAAGCTTAAATATAGACCTAACAGTATTTGATTGCGCAAATCAACTTTTTGCGCTTTCTGACAAACAAATATGTAAATCCTTCAAATTCAACTGAAGCCCTACGTTAAAGCCTCAAGTACAATGGACTCTGTATCACTATGCAACTAGCCTACTGCCAAAAAACATGTCAAATGCTGCTTTTTCATCTGCGATTAAGTATTTACAAATTTTTTGGAGCAAGCTAAAACCCAAACTATAGCTCCAACTTGATTTGTGGGTTCTCAGAACCTCCATAGTCCATAACCTTCTTTGGGATATTGGATGATACAATAGTTCCACCATTATAACCATTCGTCAGCAACTTGCCTATTTTTGACTTCCACTCTGAGCTATCTCTCTCTTTATTCTTGTCGTGAACAACTCTGTCGCAGTAGTTGAGCATTGTTCCTAAGCCGCTATTTGGTGTCCAACCATATTCCATTAATACTCGTGCTTCACCTTCAGTCAAGTCTTCTCCAACCTTCAACATAGAGATGCACAACCATAAGATACAAAGATCAACAAAAACAAATGCTGTGATTAAAATGATACTAGGAGAAATCAATAGAACAATAATTTTAGTTTAATCTTCAATTGATCAAATTCTTTCAATTTCCAAACTGTTGCTGAGTGCAAAGAGTTTTGACACCAATAAATTAGTATAGTAATTTAAAGAACACGAAAAAGACCATGTTTATATGAAGTTTCAACCAAGGTAATTGAACCGGCATTATAGAAGATATGTTGACAAAGTTAGGGAATAAAATGTCAATAAATCAAACCTATTAAGATAAGAGACAGAAACATCATATTCATAAACATCAAATTATAGCACCACAAAGTTTTCAACTTAACCAGGTAATTTGTCTGACCACATGAATAACATTGAGATAAAGCATTCTCCGTGTAGGCAGTGCCATGTGGGTTCTCGAGATAGAATAGTGCTGGAAAGCACATTTGCAAAGGGGAGAATGTGGTGCAAACAAACGCTATCTAGGAAAGGTTTCAGAGCATGGCAAAAGCTGATGTGACCTAGGAAGCACGGACACTTCCCTAGAGGTGCATGGCAGTGTCGGACACAATACTCCTCCAACATGCCTCTAAAACAACACCTCTGTCTTTGCCCCCTTCTTTTTCCCTTTTCTTCTTTGTTTTCTGTCGTAGATTTCATACTTTTCATAGATTTGAAATGACACCATTGCTGCAGTATTTTTGTCTCCTGAAACAGGTGGCCGGTTTTTAATAAATTTATTGTAAGGGCTGCATGTGTTGGAATTTCATGAAAATTGTAATAATGTCCCATTATTCATGTCTATTTTTTGTATAACAAAATTTCAGAGTCAGATTTCTAGGACACCATTCCCAGAAATGTTCCCAAGTAGAAAAGGACATGCTGTCCTGTTTTGCCCCTAATGTATATGACCTAACTTTAACGAACGAATCGACATGAAAACCTCATGAAACTTAACGGTAACATTCATTTTTGAGTTTATTTTGAAATGAGATAATTTTCAAGTCTTAGTTTTATGAGACACAGTCCCAGAAATTTTAACTCCACAGATTGATCAAATATTGGCAGGATTTCCTTCGTCTGTTTTTTTTTTTTCTTTTGGTTCCAGCCATGTGTTTGTTGTGTTTTTAATTAATATTCATTACTTATATTATCTTAATCACACTCCAAATTTCAGGGCGTGACAGAAAACATCCAACTTTGAGATGCTAAAGGCCCACGGTTCAAAGTCGCGGTAGTAGACGCCATCGCATCTCGGTCATGGATGTCTCAGCGTGTATTGGGCGAAATGCAACTTTAGACATGAAATTATGTTCAAATTTTTTTTAATAAAAAATCATAGAAAAATCAAGCAATCAATTTGGAACCATCAAACAAGCAAAATAAATGGCTTAGAGTGCATGATATGACAAAAAAAAACAACATAAACAAAGGTGCTAGCGCTCTACCACAAGGTCCAATTTTAAACCATAAGGTCCCTAAGATTTCAAATTTCTTTGCCTATTTGTTATGTTAAAAAAATCCTTTAGACGCGGTGGTATAAAATGCTTATATTAGGATCCCTAATGGATCCTAACATAAGGAGTATTATTGTTAATAAAATATATAGGATTAGTATTAAATATAATTTTATTGGGCAGTTTTTATTAATAAAATAAATAAATAGAATAAGTGATCTTATTTTTTAATAATAATAATAATAAAAACAGGGGTATCTTTGTAAAATAAATAAAATTTTACCTAAACTTTTACAACACCGTTCAGTTTCTGAAATTATTCAGTAGGTAGAAAGAGAGAGAGAGAGAGAAGGGGACAAGAAGTAGAAGAAAGTTGTCTCTCCACGCAAAATGAAAGAGGAAGAACCGGCACGTGATTGCTATGCGATCATGTCCTAATCATGAGGCTTATAGGATTGTTTGTATTCATTTATCTTATTTATTTGCTATTTTTAGTTAAGATTGATTTTAATGTTGATATTTGGCTTTTGTAGGTTTTTTTTCTATCAAATAGGTCATTTTAAGGACATTTGGTGAGAAACATATGCAAGGTTGGAGTGTCGAAGTAAAAATCTAGGAGCTAAAGCTATAAGGATTGCAATTGAAGGCTTATAGAAGATGCAAGGAAGCAAGAAAGCGCAAAAGAGGAAGAGCACCATCTATCGATAGAAGCTTCAAGAAAGGAATAGAAAAGAGGCTCTAACCAATTAATTGTTGAAGACTTATGAAGTCTATCGATAGAGGCCATGTCTATCAATAGAGAAGCTCGAGACTCATATTATATTTTTTGTAAAATTCAATTTTTAGCAAAGATAATTGGGGGATTTCAATAAACGAATTGCAGACGTTGTTAGGGTTGCTAATTCTTTTGGTTACATACTCTCTCATCTCTCTAGTTTTCTCTCCTCTCTCCTCGGGTTTGGATGGTTGTGATGGAGATTAAGCTTTTTAGTGGTTTCTTCTCTTCCATGAGCAACTAAACTCCTTTCTTGGATAATAGATGAAGCTTTTCTTTAGTTAATTGTATTATTTGGTTTGGGTTAGGGTTTTTACAATTATTTATGGCGATTGTGCAACATTAAGGAGAATGCTTTTCATACAATCGTAGTTTTATTGATTTTATCATTCAATGCAATTGTTTTCTGTGATATCAATTACATTTGTTGAGCAATGATTGTTATCGAAAGTGTTTATATGAAGCTAGATGGTTCAGGCCTTACTTGGATGGATTGTGCATGCTTTGCTTGACAATTCATGCCTTACTGGATGACTCATGCTTGATTCGCACATGCATTATTATCTATATAATTGTAAACCCTAATTCATATCATTAATGCAATTAACAATAATTAAGTGGATTTGAAAAAAAAAAAAAAAAAAAACCCAAGGCTTTTATCTTATTGATATTCTCCTACAAATTTACAGTTTTCTTAATTTAGTTTATTTAATTCAATCGATCATTTTTCTTAACTAGAATCAAATTCATTTAGGTTTTTCATAACTTAGCATTTAATCCCAAAGGACGGCACATGTGCTCAATTGATTTTCACAACGAATTCAGGTTAAAGTATTGGTTTTATAATTCTTTCAAAACTTTTCTTAAACACTATTATTGATTGCAACAAGGAATAACCTCCCTTGTATCAGTGTGCTAGCAACTGCTGCTTTCTTCCTTTCCTTTCCTTTCCTTTCTTTTTCTCTTTTTTTTTTTTTTTTTTTAATTTTTATTTTCTTTTATCTGGGTTCCTCTGGTTTGCTGCAGAAGGTGCTGTTGCTTATTCTTTATTTTTTCTTTTGCTATGATGATTGCTGCTACTGCTTCTTCTTCTTCTTTTTCCTTTTTTTGTCCTGGTTTGATGTAGCTTGCCGGACAGTGGATATGGCTTCTTCTCTTTTATTTTTTATTTGATTTCTAAGATGTGGGTTGTTGCCTCGATCATCTCGGCCGAGATAACCGTTCCTTTGCAAAAATGCCAAGAACCTCAACTCGGGCCTAGATATCGTCAAGGTCATGAACGATACCTGGTTGACTCAAACCATGTAAAGGCCAGTCTTACCTAGCTATTTTTTGTTTTACACAAAAATGTACATATATGTGCGCGCGCACATGCGTGCGTGCCTCTTCGTGTGTAAGTATACATAAAAACATACATACATATATCTATACATACTCAACGAAGCCTTAATCCTAACTACTTGGAGCCAACAACCTTAATCCTCCAACTACATGAATGATCTTTATCATTTCAACCCTATCAGAGGCCATATCCTCCTTAAAATCCTTAGCGCTCTCTCTCTCTCTCTCTCTCTCTCTCCCCACACACACAGGCGCGGGCGCATTTACCAACACCTATAGAAAACTACACTCTCAAATGAGGAATAAATGTTTCCAAGATTCAAAATTTAACATGGCATATGATTATGAAATAGAAAACACATTTGGAAAAGGAGAGATGAATGTTTAGTGAGCCTTTAAAGAAGACTAAAATAATATCTAAGTGTATATTTGTGTTGCATTATGGAAATGTAATATGTTAAATGATGTATTTGACAAAAATTATGCTTGGTTCGCCAAGTTGAGAATAGCTTTCTTAGAGATTGTAATCTCTAATTTATATTGGAGTCCCATAATTTTTTGAAGTTAGGATCATTACTTTTGGAAATTATGAAAGTGACTTACGAATCATATTCTTAATATTTAAGTGCAAACTCAAACAATCTCACATCTAGTCAAGCTTTTTCGTCATGTTAGAGAGACCACTACCATCATTAGTTCATTACCACTGCCGCTAACGCTAGCTACCATCACCTCGTCAATTGCCACAATTAGGGATATCTTTTCACCTCCATTGGAACCACTGCCATTATCACCTCTATGCCATTGTCATTGATATTGGCACCACCTTATTACCACTATTTTTATTGCCATTGGCTACACCATTATTGCTACTACTATCACCATTGCTTCCACCACGACCACAATCCACAACCATCGCCATCTCACCATTTTTAATCTTTCTGTTGTCATGATAGCACGTCATCATTAGTACCATGCTGGCATGCCGCTACCAGTCCACTGCCACCAAGCATTACTTTTACTAATTACTACCAACACCACCAGTGCCTCCATAAGTCCAACACCACTACAACACAATGCCACTGCCTTCACCACTACCATCAAGCGTTTTACAATGTCCTCACCAAAACTTCCATTACCGCCACGGCACCACTGCCTTCACAACAACATTGCTGCCACTACCACTGTAGTCTCTAATCTCTATATCACCATCTTCTTTGAGAATTTTCCTCAAATGACTAAAGCACTATTTGATTATTCATGGGTTTCACTTGCATGGATGAAAATATGATCTTGAATTTACCAACATTATTTGATTAAATAATACATATTTTAGTTTCCAAATGAATTTTGTAACTCATATGCATTTACTAAGTGCTATTTTCATTATTTACTCTATAACTAAATGATTTATTATGATAGAATTAACTATCGTAATTTATTGTAGATTATCAAAACTTTTTGAAATACAACCTAAGTAAGTTCTCACCAAGGTTGTCTAGAGAGTCTCAATAGGTTACATGTATCCTATAGGATTTTTCCATAAAAGCAACTTTAACTATGGCCAAGGAATTAGCTTCCAAATAAGCACAACATGAAACCACAAAGAAGGAAAAATTAATACAAGAGATTGACAATTTCTCTTAAAAAGTGAACATATAGTTGTAATCGCTTGAGCATAATCACCCTCAACTATAAAGTTTAGTACCCCCATATTAGAAGCTTTCCTAGGACCAAGTAAAAAAACATCAATTTTAACTTAAGTACCATCTCTCAAAGTAATCAATTTTAAAAAGAGGAAGATGAGCTAGCCAAAATGTTTTTCGAAAGTAACCTTGATATATAATTGAACTAGGTTGCTAAGAGAGTGCCCATCAAAGTTAAGACTCACTACTCTCATAAGTTGGTTAATCTATATACACATGTTGAGATTTCAACGAATTGACTCAGTTTTAGTCGAGATCTCGATTAAATTGCCCAAAATGAAGACAACCACGCATGCATGCGCGTGTGTACACACACACAAAGAGGACTTACAACTGCCATTCTCTCGTGTTGATCGGCTCTTTTTTGTGTGGCTACAAATCTGAATAAACTCACCCAAAACGAACACACACACTCTCAAAGAGGAGTTACAAATGTGATTCTATCTCTTGTGCAGGTAAATGTGGGGTGTTTCTTATGAGATACCTTCTCTCTCTCTCTCTCTCTCTCTCATTCTTCCCACTCCCCCAGAGCCCCACGTCAACCCACAGTCTCTCTCTCTCCTCTCTTTGTGCAATTAACCTAGGTTTCTTATAAAATAACCCCTCTTTTCCATTATTTTTAACGAGGAACTCTTTTTTAATTTTTCTTTGTTTTATTGTAAAAATTGCCAAACACTTATACATTTTTTCTTTTACAAATAATTTTAGTCTATCTTGTATTAACAAGTATGCTTTTTTCTCAAAATATTATTAATCCATAACCCATGTCTTAGTTGCAAAAATTACCTAAACCTTCTATTACTTTTATTCAAATATAGTAATAACCATTCCTTTTTTTTCCATGAAAAAGTGGAGATATAAAATCATATAAAATACACACACACACACACTTAAAGATGTTTTCTTATAGGTATGCACACATATAAGCTTACATGAGTACTTGGAGTTTTAGCCAATATGGAATGGATATTTTAAAAAATTGACCATCGGATTATATATTGTTTTTAAACATGTCATGCTCGCCAAAAATCACAATAATCGGACAGTCAGTTTCTAAAATACACACTGTTAAAGACTGACAATATCCAATGGTGAAAATTTTCACTGTTTTTCACAGTCTGTATTTCAAAAACCAACCATTAGATCACGGTGATTTTTGGCATGAATGACATGCATAAGAAGAATATCTAATCCAATGGTCGGGTTTTCAAAATACTATCCCATATTGATTAAAAACACGTCTTCACATAAGCTTATATGTGTAGGTATGCATAAAAAAAATTACTATACATAATAACGAGCACAAACCTCCACAATGCGCGGGACTTATCAATAAAGTTTTATCTAATAAATTATAATTGTATAAAATAATTATTTTGGTCGAATGATTTTAATCGTTTGATTTTAATTAAATTTATAGGATCAGAGTATTAATTAATTATTTAAAGAGATTGCAGAAAATTAATTTGGATGTATTATTCAAAAACTAAAAATTTTAAAATACCATGAAGAAAGTAAAAAGTAAAATGGAACCAATTTTTTAAATAAAAAAGATGAAAAAATAATTATGGGAAGAGAAAGGAAACTTAAATGGGACTCACCCCAATAAATAATTTTGAAAATCTAAATTTCATTTAATTAGTTGGACCAAGATATAATGCCATATCATTTTAAAGTAAGGCTGTATGGCATTTTAAAGTAAGGCTACAATTAATAAAGATGAAGGAAGTGAGAGAATTAAGGAAAGAAGAGAATGAAAGAGGGAAGCAATGTGGAGCATGCCACATCAGCGTGCTGCTGTTTATAACTTTATATAATAGTATAGACATATACAGAGATGTTAATATAAGGTGCACCTGATGCAAAGTTATGTCAGGTAACCCTTATAGGGCCAATTTCAAAATAAATTTTGAAAAATCAACAGTTCAACTAGATACCACTCTTATGTATGTCATGTCTGCCAAAAATCACAATGATCCCACTGTTAATTTTTGAAAAATGTCACTTTGAAAAATTGTTTCTTTTTTGTTCAAAATATCACCATTTTTTCATAGCAATTTTTTTTAGGAACCAACCATTGGATCACTGTGATTTTTGTTAGACATAACATAAATAGGAGGAATATCTAATCCAACGGTCAGTTTTTCAAAATTTGTTTTGCAACTAGTCCTACTTTGTGTCCCGTGCAGCTTATATTAGCTAATATAAGGTGCACCTAACGCATCAAGCAACTTTCATAAGGCCAATTGCAAAACATATTCTGAAAAACTGACCGTTGGATTAGATACTCCCCTTGTGTATGTCAGGCCTACCAAAATTCTCAGTGATTCAACGTTTAGTTTTTGAAAAATGTCACTGATTTTTTTGTTGTTCAAAATGTCATCAATTTTTCACAATCAATTTTTTCAAAAACTAACCATTGGATTGCTATGATTTTTGGCAGACCTAACGTACATAAAAGGAGTATCTAATCCAACCGTCGAGTTTTCCAAATCTATTCTACAACTAACCCTACAGAGGTCACCCAACGCAAGGGCCAGTTGCGAAACATATTTTGAAAAACCGACCATGGGACTAAATTCTCCTCTTATGAATGTCATGCTTGCAAAAAATCACAGTAATCCAACGGTTGGTTTTTGAGAATCAATTGTGAAAAAATGGTGACATTTTGAAGAACAAAAAAGTCACGGTTTTTCATTCTAACATTTTGCAAAAACCGACCATTGGATCACCGTGATTTTTTGCAAACATGACATTCATAAGAGGGATATCTAATTCAAAAGTCAGTTTTTCAAAATATGCTCTGCAACTAACTCTATGGAGGTCACCTGTGCACCTTATATTAGCATCTCTGTATATATATATATCATCCATAAAATTTTATATTTAGTTATTCATTTTGGAATTGTGATGGATATCTAAAACCCACATTAATTATGGTTCAAATGTACCTGCCCGTGTTTTTTTCTAATCATTATATATTCTATGGATTTTTTAAAAAACTTTCTTTGATGCACGTCTATTCGACTCGCCGAATATTAAGTCATTTCACCATATAACCAAGATGCAACGACACCCACAATTGATACTTTGAATCATAAGCATGAATGGCACTGAAGGGCAATGAACTCATTGGTTACAATTTGTTACCAATGAGAAATACTAGATGCTTCACAACTTCTTCTGGGTGTTTGGTCAAACTAAATAGTTGTATCAAAATACTAAAAAGCTTCATTGGACCTTACCATTTGACTCTTAGATCTTCTAAGACAATTTTCAGCCATAATAATTCGCAAATCCCAAGTGCCATTGCTCTAAACTCGGCTTTTGCACTGGATCTTGCCACAACATTCTGTTTTTTACTCCTCCAAGTCACAAGGTTGCCTCCTAGAAAAGTGCAATAACCCGAGGTAGATCTCCTGTCAATTACAGACCCTACATAATCTGCATCAGTGTAAGCTTCAAGAGTTAGCTCCCCCCCCTTCTTAAATAGAATTCCTTTGTCTAGTGTGCCTTTCAAGTACTGTAGGATTCGATACACAGCCCTAAGATGTGACTCTTTGGGATTGTGCATGAATTGACTTACAACACTAACTGCATAGGCTATGTCTGGTCTAGTGTGTGACGAGTAGATAAGCCTTCCCACAAGTCTCTGATAGGAGCCTTTGTCTACTGCCGTGTCTTCCAGAGCATCTCCAAGCCTATGGCTGAACTCTATAGGCGTCTTTGCTGGTCTGCAACCTAACTTGCCTGTTTCCATCAGCAAATTTGTTATATATTTTTGCTGAGATATGAAAATTCCTTCCCGAGAATGTGCTACCTCAATGCCGAGAAAATACTTTAGCTTGTCGAGCTCTTTGATTTCGAATTCTTTCATTAAACACTCCTTTAAATTCTCCATTCCTTCCAAATCATCACCTGTCACTATAATGTCGTCTACATAGACCAACAATGCAGTCACTCCCCCTGAAGCCGAGTGCTTTACAAACAAGGTGTGATCACCTTGGCTCTGTTTGTATCCCATATCAAGCATTACCTTGGTAAACCTTCCAAACCAAGCTCTTGGAGACTGTTTTAATCCATACAACGCCTTTCTTAACCTACATACCACCTATCTTGTATTCGAACCAAACCCCGGTGGAACTTCCATATAAACTTCCTCCTCGAGATCACCATGTAAAAAGGCATTTTTGACATAGAATTTCTGTAATTTCCATCCCAAATTAGCAGCCAATGACAACAACACTCTAACAGTGTTCATCTTCACAACAGGAGCAAATGTCTCAAGATAATCTATTCCATACGTTTGGGTATAGCCTTTAGCCACCAACTTTGCTTTGTACCTCTCCAACGAACCATCTGACTTGTATTTCACTGTGAATACCCATCTACATCCCACCGGTTTCTTCCCACTCGGCAATTTCACCAAGTCCCATGTTTTATTTTTCTCAAGTGCTTCCATTTCAACCCTCATGGCACTCTTCCAATTCTCATTACCTAATGCCTCGAATATGGTCTTGGGAATGGAGATTGTGTTTAGGCTTGTGAGAAAGGCTTTGTGGTTATGGGATAGATTCTTGTATGACATGAATAAGTACAGAGGGTGTTTGGTGCATGCTCTAGTTTTCTTTCTAATAGCAATGGGAATATCATAATCACTTTGATCAGGAACTTCAGTGACACCATATTCATTAGAAATAGGTTCAGTAATTACCTCGCTAAGTCCAAGAGCAGGGGTTGATTTGGGTGATTGAACCTGCACAGATTGAGTGATTGGTGCCCTTCTTCTTGAAAAAACCAGCAGTGTACGAGTAGAGTCTTGAATTTGCTTTCCCTTTATCATCTCTTGTGACTTGGGTGTATGAGGCTCGGTTTCAGGTTGTATGGATTCAGGTTGGACTAGCTCAAGTTGATCAACAGGAACGGATTGAGTGTCAATAGGAACAGACTGAGTGTTTGGCTGGACAACAGAGACAAGAACCGAGGAGGATAATGGAAAGTCAAGAAGAAAAAGATCATTGTCCTTATCTTCCGTGAATGAGATCTCCCCCTGAAGATAAGGACGAATAAAGTAATGATCTTCTTCGACAAAAGTGACATCAGCTGACACAGAGAATTTTCTTGTGGGAGGATGATAGCATTTGTACCCATTTTGAGTGGAAGAATAGCCAATAAAGACGCATTTGACAACCCGTGGATCAAGTTTTCCCCTGTTTTGAGAATGCACATGGACAAAAGCAACACAACCGAATATTTTGGGAACAAGACTACTGGAAGCATTGAAATTAGGAAAGAATTTCGTTAGAATTTGCATAGGACTTTTAAAATCAAGAACCTGTGTAGGCAATCTGTTTATCATATGAGTAGCAGTTAAAACCGCTTCCCCCCAATATTGCTTAGGAACATTTTTTTGAAACAAGAATGTTCTTGTAATAGCTAAAATGTGACCATTCTTTCTTTCAGCCACACCATTTTGTTGGGGTATGTTAACACAAGAAGATTCATGTATTATGCCCTTTTCTTGGAAATTTGGTGAGAGAAACTGATTAAAATAGTCCTTAGCATTGTCAGAAAGAAATCTTTTTACTTCAGTACCAAATTGTGTTTTGACCATGTTGTAAAAAACAGGAAAAACAAAGCTTATATTAGATTTATTTTTCATAAAAAAGATCCAAGACACACGAGTGCAATCATCAATGAAAGAAATGATCCAACGAACCCCAGAAATGTTAGGAACAGTGGACGGTCCCCAAATGTCACTATGAATAAGAGTAAATGGAACAGCTGTTCTTTTATTGCTTATTGGAAAAGAAGCACGTTTGTGCTTTGCAAGTTCACAGACATCACAATGAAATTTTTCAACATCTAATCCTTTGAACAATAAAGGAAACATAATTTTAAGGACTCTAAAAGACGGGTGACCAAGACGGAGGTGTTGAAGCCAAATCTTGTCTTTATTGGATTTAAAAGACTCTGAAAGAAATGATAATGGTGAGGAATTCGCAACACTAACTTGACCACTGGGTTCTTCAAGATAGTAGAGACCATCCCTTTCTCTAGCATGTCCAATCATCCTCCTCGTGCCCTGTTCCTGAAAGACACAACGAGAGGGATAAAACACCACATTGCAATTAGAATCTTTAGTGAGCTCGTGGATTGACAAAAGGTTGGCAAATAACTTTGGTACATGGAGAACATTTCTAAGTGTGAGGGTTTTGCTTATAAAAACATCTCCCTGACCAGCCACTGTTGTCACAGAACCATCGGCTATTGTTATCTTCCTATTGCTAGGACAAGGTGTATATGAGATAAATTTTTGTGAGGAGTGGGTCATGTGTTCTGTAGCTCCTGAGTCAATGACCCGGGAGCTTGTGGTGGATATATCCGAGACTTTAAAAGCATGAGCAGAGGAAGATATACCTGAGAATGCCAAAGTGCAAGTACCTGTTGTAGATGGTTTCTCCAAAGATCCCAGCAGATTCTTCAATTTCTCAATTTCCACTCTATTGAACTCAATAGATGATTCTTGAGATGTACCTTCTCCAGCATGTTGTATATTTGCCATATACGCCTGCCCCTTTCCTTTGGCTGTCCACCTTTTGCTGTCCAATTTTTGTTTGCTATCTCCGGTTTGCTGTAGAGTTTCCAGCATTTGTCCCTAGTATGGCGTGACTTTTTGCAATATGTGCACCATAGGGAATCTTTATTGACTGGCCTTGTAAAATCTGCCCGCTTGTTGTTTTCATTAGATGGCTGCTCCGAGCCAAAGTTCCTCACATTTGCAGCTTTTGTAACCAAGGCCGAACTGTCCACTGGGTTATTCTCAATCATAACTCCTCTTCTTCCTTCCTCAGCACGAACAATTGCAATTGTTTCATTAAGTGATGGTGGATCTTCCTTTCCAAGTATTTGGACTCTTACTGCATCAAATTCAATGTTCAGTCCTGCAAGAAAATCATAAAGTCGGTCTTTTTCGACGAACCTCTTAAGGAGGGCTGCATCCTCACTGCATTTCATTTGAATGCACTGGTAATGATCCATCTCTTGCCATAAGCTCTGCAACAGATTAGAATACTCTGTGATTGATCGACTTCCTTGCTTGGTGGATGAAATCTTGGTCTTGATTTCATAGATTTGTACAGCATCCCGAACTTTAGAATAAGTTTGCTTTACGGCCTCCCATATTTCTTTGGCTGTGTTAAGAAACATACATGTATCACTGATTTCTGGCAACATAGAGTTCCATAACCAGGACATCACCATAGAGTCTTGTTCATCCCAAGCATCAAATTTGGGATCCCCTTTGTTAGGCCCAGTACCGAGTAAGTGACTCAGTTTGCCTCTTCCCTTCAAGAACGTGCGAACCAGTTGAGACCACTTTAGATAGTTCTTCCCGTTCAACCTGTACGCTGCCTGGATGTTCTGCAATTCCCCTGTTGGAGTCGAGTTGCTGCCTTCAGTCAAAGGAACCTCCAAGGTAGTCATAATGTTGCTGTTGTCGGCTATTTCTGACATGGTCTTTTGGTAAAAGAGTTACAGTCTTGAGGGGTGATAATGTGGGGTTGGAGATTGAAAATAATCAGTCTAGCGATATGAGAATTCGCAAGACCAGAAATACAATTCCCAGAATTGAGCCAACAGCTCCGATACCATGACACAAATTGGGTTGAATTCAATTGTATTGAAATCACAATGAAATTACACTGATATATACACTTCAGAGGATCTAAATTAGGAAACTCTAAAACTAGGATACTCTTTAATCCTAGAGATATTGACCAAAAACTAATTCCCTAAAATCAGGGATTACAATCACTAAAATATTACAAAATCTCCTAGCTAATTACAGCTATACACACACGGTTTCCTTATTTATAGAGCTGACTTTTCCACAGAAACCTTTAAATATCTTCTGAAAACTGTTGAAGACGCCTTTCTCCTTTTATCAGATTCTCCAAACTTTTCTATCTCTCTTGATCAGATTTGGCGCTCAAAAGATTTTTAGCTCTTTCGCTCTATCACAAAACTTGGCAGTCCCTCTCTTTTGGTATTTCTTAACCTGCTGCAGCAACCTAGCACCTCTCTCTTCCTCATAGTCTCTCTCTCGCTCTATTATCTACTGCATTACGATTATTTGGCCTGTCCTCTTGCTGTTCTCCCAGTGAAATCATTCCAATTCAATTGAAAACTTTTTTGGGATTAGTTCTTTTGATTTTTTTTAGCATTTAGTGAATATCTATCACTTCTCTCAAGTCAAACCAGCCAAACCAGCCCGTCCACTCTCTCTATCTCGGCTACTTCTAGCCTATATTGGCCTCTCAGCACCTGCAACCTTTTTCCCAAATATTGTCACGGAAATCCTAGACCTTTAGCCGGCCTTTTCAACACCTGAAACTTCTCTATATCTCTGTTTTGGGAACCTTAGCATTCTGGACAGCACCCTATTAGATTTCTTGGTCAGTTTGATTTATTTAAGGCTACTCCCTATGGACAGATTTCTTGATTGGTTTTGGCACTTTACAAGTCTGGATAGCGCCCAAACAAACCCCAGTGAGTATTAGCAATCTTCTCAGTCCTATTTCCATGCTCGGCATATCTTCTTATCCTCTACAGAACTGTGGGCACTTCTGTATCTGTACAGACTTGGACAGGACCCCACATGTAAGACCCTGTATTTTCTCAAATTAATTTTAAATGGGTTCAAAGGAAATTGGAATGATGAATTAACGTTGAAAAGTTAAAAAAAAAAAAAAAAAAAAAAAAAAAAAAAAAAAAAAAAAAAAAAAATAAAAAAAAAAAAAAAAAAAAAAAAAAAAAAAAAAAAAAAAAAAAA
>JAESVK010000096.1:712872-747359 GCA_017140935.1 Hamamelis virginiana | reverse complement strand
AAAAAAAAAAAAAAAAAAAAAAAAAAAAAAAAAAAAAAAAAAGCCCATAATGAATAGAATTAAAATGGACCAACTATTATGCTTAAAACGAGTCCATTAGATATAATGCAAATTATATGAAAACTATTTGGGTTAGAGATGATAGGGAATTAATTAGATGAGTGTTATCATGCTAATTGAGATATTAGAATGATTAATCAAAGAAATGATTTGATTGCATTTGCTATAGAAGAGAGATAAAAGATAGAAACTTGGGGAAGAGAATTCTTGGAGAGAGGAAGAGACTTGGGGAGGAAGAGACTTAGGGAGAAAGAAGCTTGGGGAATAAGGATGAGTAGTATAAATTAGTTCCATGGGTTTTGAGGACAAGAACACAATGTCTAGAAAGAGAAATAAAATTTAGAGAGAGAAAGAGAAAGAAAGGGAGAGAAACTGTTGGAAAGTGAGGGAAATTTTCAAAGAGGAAGAGAGAGAGATTTCAATCTTTTGCATCAAGTCTTTCAAATTTTGGATATCCTACAATTTCAGGTATTCTGTATCATCTTTTCCCAGTTACATTTCTGAATTTTTGAGCCTAAGGTAGTGTTTGGTTGCTAGGCAAGTAGTAGGAAAATCTGAAATTTTCTAAGTTTCTATTCTGACCAGTTTTAGTGTAAAATTCATAAATAAATGTCGAAAAATTATTTTAAAACACAGTTTGTTGTCATGGTTAGCTAACATCTGGACCTATTAGTTATAAAAAATTTATACGAAATAAACAATATTTTACTATTTTTCTTGGATTTTAGAAGTGATTGGCATGCAACAGGATTTTGCTGTTCTGTTTTTGTGTTCCAACTTGGTCTTCTGTTGTCATTTCTATTTGTTTCTTTCTATAGCAGTATTAGCAGCTGCTTGCTCTTTTCATCTTAGAAGGATGCCTCATACTTCTCTTCATACTTTTCCTTTTCCTTTTATTACAAAAAAGAAAAAGGTAAAAAAAATTATGCCCCACCAAACATGGTCATGCTCTGCCTATGTCATATCTTTCCAGTGAATAATTAAATGCAACAACCTAGTCAGTCGATCAACAAACTAACAATAGCAAGTAATACAAAGTTTCGAATTCATTAAGCAAGTCACACTACAATTCCAACAACCATAATAGCAATCATGTATCAAAACAAGTATTTAAGTAATTACCAGTAATGCTTTATTCTCAATTAGGGTAACCCTGCTACAGCTAGTAAGCTTCATGGCAATCACCAACCGCTTGATTTGCCAGTGAATGGGTAACGAATCCTCTAGCTCAAAGAAGTACGTTGCATAGCCATATTCCGGACGTTCCAACACTATTCTGCATTCAAGTGAAAATGAAAGTATCTCAATGATCCAGTACAAATAGATTAAAAGGACTAAGGACAATTTGTGTTACTAATATTGCACCTGTTATGTCTTTCAAAGACAAAAATAAATGATTGGAGCTCTCGGCACCAACCCCATTCAACAGGCCACTTTCGAAACTGTAGATACCGTGTCTAAAAATAAAAAAGAGTGTATTATGAATCATGATTAAAATGATAAAGAAAGTTAATTCAAATATGGATGAAGCTAAGTTAATTGACAAAATTTGATATCACCATTCAACATATTGAAAAATTACAGACTTACAGTAAATTTCTCACCTGCTCTACTAGCGAAATTAGACAAGCTAAGCAATAACTAGCTTTTGAATTTTTGGTGCATCGTATAGGAGCAAACTTCAGTAGAGAGTGGTGCCTTGAGAAAAGCTGTCCTCAAAAATTAAGAAAATACACTAACATTAGAAACCAAATTTATGCAACTGTGCATTGCACCGAATGCAACAAAAAGATTTAGCCACAGAATGAGATAAACATATGAATTAACAGTATCATAACATACAACAGTTTACTTGCTACTGGAAAAATCATAATCATAAATAGTTGACAGTGAAGGGCAGCAAACAAGGGACAGGTTCAATGGCCCTATATTTTCACCAATATTTTGCAAAACCTAGCATGGAAATTGTATATTGAGAATCCCACCGTTGAATTAAATGTTCCTCTAATACACATCATGTGCCAAATATCAAGTCCATCGAAGATTAAGAGTTACTTCATCCATAAATGTGAGATATTTTATTGATTAGAAATGCGATTTTGCTGATTGAATGGTGATATTTTATTCATTAGAAATGTGAGTATACGGATTGAATCGCAGTTGGTGTCCAATCAACGTGATTTTTGGCATGCATGACATGCATAAGAGATGTTCCTCTCATACACATCATGAGCAAAATATCAAGCCGATCGAAGATTAAGAGTTACTTCTTCCATAAATGTGAGATTTTTATTGGCTAGAAATGTGAGTTTTCAGATCAAATCACTACTGGTGTACATGCATGAGAAAGGGATTTAGTCCAACGGTGAGTTTCTCAAAATACAGCTCTCACATTGGGTTTTGCAAAATATTGATAAAAATATAGAGCCATTAAACTTGACACATATATCAAATATAAACTATACATATATATACACGTAACTTCTAGTAACAGTTTGCTCTTCATTTTTTGTGTGTGATGAGGGGGGGGGGGGGCACGAACATTTTGCTCTTTTAAATTATAAAAGAAATATAATGAAACTGTTAAGCTACTAAAACAGGGGTAGGTTAGTCCTTTCATGTACTTGACTATTTTTGGTATCAAAGCAAGTTGTTCTTGGGTCCATTCCAACCTTTTCTTTGTTCTTGCATCCACAACTCCACATGCCTAGGCCTGTTCTTGGACTCATTCCGACCTGTTTGTCTTGTTTCAGCCTGCACGTGAAGGAGAGTGATGAAATCCAACATCACCCAAATATTGGTAAGAGGATGATACTGGTCTAACTCATTTAGCAATCCCTTAAATCTACTAAAATACTCAGACAAATGTTTCCCTCTTGTTTGAGGAAAAAGAGGATTTCAAACAAATCATACACTCTAGAAACATTCTTCTCTGTGGAATACATCTCTTCAATTGTTTCCCAAATTTTCTTAGCAATCCCCAAAAACATCACATTGGAGCTTACACTAGGCTCCATGCTGTTCCACAACCAAGACATAACCTGACAATCGACAAACTCCCATTCCTCATATTCCTTACTATTTAGACAGAATAAATTTTAGCTCCTTTCTTGCACTTAAAGTTACTTGCATTGCTTGTGATCACAACAAATAATTGGCTCCATTTAACTAAACAATTGAAATTTGCATACTAATTGAGTCAATTGACATTTTAAGTGAACTAGAGTCTGCCATAGGGGCTGTCCACTACAGAAACAGAAACTGTTTCAAGTGAATAAATAATAAATAGTAGAATCACGCACTCAACACTCCATCAAAAAGGAACCAACAACCTGCCAGCTTCAATTACTGCGCTCAAACACCGACAAAGGACACCCAACAACCTTTATACATACCACAATCAACAAGCTGACCTTCAACTTATAGATATCACCCACAAACATCATTACCGACAGAAAATCAATAGAAGAATAAATTTATTAAAAAAAATGAAAAGAAAAGAAAAGAGAGGAAAATTTGTTATAAGCAGTGCCATAATCACAGCTGCACCATCCATCACACAACCACAAATCCCCATAGAACAAAAGAACACCTAGGGCACTGCAAACACCATAGAGGGGTGATACGGCACCCAAGGATGGATATTGGGTCTAAAACTCTCGTTTTAAGGGCCTGTTGGTGAGAGAAGAAGCTTCATTGGAAGTTTAGAAGCCTGTGGGAGATGAAGCCAGCCTCAATGAAGACTGTTGATGAAGGAAATCAGACAAGCGACCTCGGTCGTCGATCCTCTCGAGGGAGGTGCATCCCTTCGATCACGACCTTACCTGGCAGGGTCGTGGTCCTAGGACCCTTCCCTCTTCAATAGTATGACTGCACTTGCGCCCTCCCCTCGGTTAGTTGAGACCAAGGGAGACGCCAAGGAAAGCTTCACGACGGAGATGATCTCTCGACCTCCACTTTCTAACAAGGCAAAGCGAAATGCCCTTTACATCGACTTTACTACTCAAAAGCAAAGACGACGAGATGCTATCGGCATTCGTCTCCTTGCCTTTCTTTCCTATGCATGTACACACGCACACATCATAAAAGGCCTCGTAGCTCTCTACTGCTGCGGGGTCGAAGTATGGGGATCGGACTGGCGGTTGGGACAGAAGAGCGTCAAAGCAAAAGGACGCCCTCGCAAGGGGGCAGGGTCGCCCATTTGCCTTGACCAGGTTGGTTTGGTAATCCAAGATACGACACAGACAATACGGTGCCTCTCTCCATCTCTTCATTTATTAATCTCCCACCTCGGGCAGTGTGTACGCCTACAATGTGGGCTATAGCCGACATTTCAGGACCTAGGTCGAGCATTTCTGTGTCAAGACCTAGGGCGGCGGCACCTGCCGTACAGAATCAGTCAAATCATATGCCAGTCTCATGACTAGGAAATGGCAGGAGGGCCAGGGCGCCTATCTGGCTGCGCCCCGGCCATTCTGTCAGTGATTTGACTCCTTCTTTACCTGCAATCCATCCCCTATAAAAGGGAAGGTGTTAATCTCATTTAATCGTCTCAACAACCCCGGGCAAGAGGAGAGAGGACTTTATTGCTGGAGTTGCCCCCACGACCTTACAACCAAGGTCGTGAGTGTTGAGCTCCTGGGTCGTATTCTGGGGCTAACCACTATAATCTACTCTGTTCCCCTTTCTGTTCATCCTCGATATTCAAACTTAAAAATAGCCATACGTATCCGAGGTCGCCATTCCACGGCAATCCTCACGATTGCAAGAACCTCTCCAGTTTCATTTGTAAACATTTTGGCGACTCCACTGGGGAGGTTGTACGTGTAATGGCGGCTCGAACGCGCAGCAGCAATCGAATCGGAGCAGGCGGCGGCACTGGTGCTAATGGTGAAGAAATCGCCGACTCAGCGCACGCTAGCGCCCACCAATCCATCATTAATGAGATCATGGCGACACTCACCCCCACCATCACCGCCATGATGCAGGAAACTCAAGAGAAAATGCTGTAAATCCTGCGGTTGCAGACTACAGCGCCTGAATCCAACGCTCCCGAGCTTCGCGGGGGCGCGGATGCTACTAGGGGCGAAGGGGGGGCCTCGCGGCCAAGAGAAGGGGTAGGCTCAGCCGCAGCAGTCCCACCTACTGTGGAAGCAACCCCACCACCAACGAACTCATTTATCACAAGGGAAGATCTCGAAAAGCTCCTGCAACAAGAAAGCGCTAGGTTCTCTCGGCCTCTGCCACCGATACCCGATTGCGACCTACGCCCGCCTTATCCCCTTGAACTCGCCGGGGCACCCTACCCTATAGGGTATGTGCCACCATTAAAATTCCCCATGTTCAATGGGAAGAAGGGAAATGCCAGGGAACATGTGGTGCGTTTCCTAGACGCCCTAGGCGCCTACCGGTCGAACGAGGGTTTAAGGCTCAGAGAATTTTCGAAATCTCTCACGGAGGGTGCCTACACCTGGTATTCGAACCTCGCTCCAGAATCGATGCCGACCTGGGACACTATGGTCAGCACCTTCTACAATAAGTTCTTCTGGGTCGACGAGCAAGTAACTGCAATCACTCTCAGCCAAGAGCACCAGAATCAAGGCGAAGACTTGGTCGAATATGTCAAGAGATTCCGAGAAAAGGCGATAGAATGCTACGACTCCATCGCAGAGGAAGGATTGGTGAGCCTCTTTGTGGCAGGAATGAACATGGCCTATAGAGTGTACCTTGAGAACCTCCCCCTCCCTTCATTTTCTAAGTTATACGAGGCAACGCGAAGAACCAGCAAGAGCGTGCCACTCCCCGCTCAAAAATTTGAATGGAAGAGAGAAAAGAGGCCGGCCACAGCCGAGGTCGCGGCCGCAGAACCTCAGAAGAGGATTAAAGGGGGAAGAGGACAGAGGAAAGAGCCAGCCGATCTACCCCCTTTTCCTTGCGGAGCTAAGGAAGTCCTCCATCTCTTGGAGCAGTGGGTGAAAGATGGGGCGGTTTCACTGCCCTCGGTCGATGTCAAACCTACAGCTCACGACCGAGCTCACCCTAACTTCTGCGCATTTCACCAACATACGCGACACCCGACGATGGATTGTTGGGCCTTGAGAAGGATCTTCGAAAGGAAAATGAAGGCAGGAGAGCTCGAGGTGGTGGCCCCAGCAGTAGACGTGAACCATGTCCCCTTCCCAGCCCATACTAGCGCGAGAGGTCAAACCCATATGGCCTCTCACACGGGCGAAGCACGTGAAGAAGACGGGGTCGATCCACTGGGAGAGTATGATAGGATCGCTGCGTCCTTACAACAGACCCCTAAGTTTAGGCATTTCTACGATCAGTTGGGCTTCAGCGAGGTGGCCAGATTCGAAGCTTCCAGAGCCATTGCCAAGGTCGCGCACGAGCAGCACGAGGCAGCTTTCGCCGAGGGGGGATCGATCAAAAGAAAGGTTAAGATCCATGAGACCTCGATCACCTTCTCCGATGAAGATATTGAGATGCCCTACCTCAATCACAACAGGCCTTTGTTCTTGACGGCCTTTGTTAATGGGGTCGAATTAAAGCGCGTGTTTGTCGACACAGGGTCGTCCATAAACATTGTGTCGATTCATACACTGGAGAAAGCGGGGATATCCGCCGACAGGATAGTGAGAATACCCATGAATGTACTCGGATTCGCAGCGGCCCATCACAAAACCCTAGGGTATGTGGACCTCGATCTGCAAGTCGGCCCGATGAGAGGGAGCTCGCGCTTTCAAGTTATCGATGTTAACACGAATTATCATGTTCTCCTGGGACGACCTTGGCTGCACAAGTATAGGGCGGTGCCTTCCACCTTCCACCAGTGTGTAAAATGTCGATGGAAAGGTGGGGTCGTTAGAATCCCTGCCTCGACCTCCCCATTCGAGCCTGAAGAAGCACACCTGGCTGATGCAGAAAGATATGACGAGTTATCCCCCGAGGGAGAATCGATCATTCCCCCGCCTAGGTCCCTCCGATTACCAAAGTGGGGCGAAGAGAATAAAAAAGGTCGAACAGAGAAAGAAAAAGTCTGGGTCGAGAAAGGGAATTCCGTGAAACGGGTACAGTTGCCTTGTGGTCGCATTATCTATCGCTTATGACGGTGCGCCGGGGCAGCCTCGCCCGAGGCTGGGCTGCGTCCTAGATGTGCCGATCCAGAGGAAGTCGACCTTTCGACCAACTGCGACCATCTGCCAGTCGCACCCGAGTGCTTCCAAGATGCGCCCAAGCCCCAAGAAGAAGAATTGAAAAAGGTCGACCTATCAGGTGGAAAAGGCGACCCCAAGCCGGTATTCCTGAGCAGTAACCTCTCCCCAAACAAGAAAGATGACCTTTTGTCCCTTTTGAGGGATTTTCAAGACGTCTTCGCATGGGAATATTCTGCGATGCCTGGCTTAAATCCCAAGGTCGTTTCCCACAAGCTGGAAGTATCAAAAACGGCGCGACCCATCAAGCAGCCACCAAGAGTCTTTCGCCCGAAGCTCGAGACTCAAATCAAATTCGAGATTGAAAAATTGCTCGAGGCAGGTTTTATCAAGCCGATCCAACATCCCACCTGGCTGGCGAACATAGTCCCGGTCAAAAAGAAGAATGGGCAAATCCGTTGCTGCGTCGACTTTCGCGACCTCAACAAGGCTTGCCCCAAAGATGATTTCCCTTTGCCAAATGTGGACACCCTCATAGATGCGACTGAAGGACACGAGATGTTCTCATTCATGGATGGGTTCAGCGGGTACAACCAAATTCGTATGGATGAAAATGACGCGACCTTGACTGCCTTCAGAACGCCCATAGGGAACTTCTACTATGTCGTCATGCCATTCGGTCTCAAGAACTCAGGTGCGACTTACCAGAGGGCGATGACTGCGATCTTCCATGACATGATACATGACATTTTGGAAGACTACGTCGACGACATAGTTGTGAAATCAAAGTTTGAAAATGATCATATAACCGACCTCAGGAGGGTATTTGAGAGGTGCAGAAAATACAACCTAAAAATGAACCCGTTAAAGTGTGCCTTCGGGGTATCAGCGGGCAAGTTCTTGGGATTTCTGGTACACAGGCACGGGATTAATGTCGACCCATCAAAGGCAAGAGCGATAAAGGAAATGCGCCCCCCCACTTCGCAGAAACAGTTAAAAAGCTTCCTAGGGAGGGTCTCATATGTAATACGGTTCGTCCCAACCCTCGCAGAGACTATAGCCCCCTTCTCTTCACTGTTGAAGAAGAAGGCATTGTTCGTCTGGACGACCGAACATCAGAGGGCTTTTGATAAGGTCAAGGAAGCCTTGAGCCCGACCTCGACCATGGTCTCTCCGCGACCTGGGATCCCGCTCATCATGTATTTAACTTCCACGGAGAGGTCAATAGGGGCGCTCCTGGCCCAGGAGATAGAGGGGCAAGAGCGACCAGTTTACTACGTAAGCCGCATACTACGAGGGGCAGAGATACGATACCCCAGGGTCGAAAAACATTGCCTCGCCCTTGCATTCGCATGCCAGAAATTCAGACATTATCTCCTGGCCCATCTGCTGCAGATCATCACTAAATGTGACCCCATCAGATTCCTCCTCACGCGACCTGCTCTGTCAGGAAGAATGGTAAGATGGCTCCTCATGATGAGCGAATTCAAGATCTCATGCATATCCCCGAAGGCAATCAAGAGCCAAGCATTGGCAGACCTTCTGGCCTACTTCCCGAGCCATAACCATGAACCCATTATGGATGAGATCCCAGGAGATATGGAAGAGGTAAGGTCGACCTCTGAGCAAGAATGGAAGATGAGCTTCGACGGCTCGGCAGGAGGAAATGAAGGAGGAGCTGGGATCGTCTTCACGACCCCTCAAGGAACAACCCTGTCCTATGCCTACAAGCTTGCTTTCGGAGTGACCAACAACGAGGCCGAATATAAAGCCCTGATACTAGGACTCTTACTCGCGCGCGAAATGGGAGTAACCCGACTCTGTATCCTTGGAGACTCTAGCCTGGTCGTAAAGCAAACATCTGGAGAATTCGCTGTCAAAGAAATCTCGTTGGCACCTTACAGAACCATAGTCCAAAAACTACTGGGAAAATTCGAGGAAGTAAGGGTCGAACATCACCCGAGGTCGAACAACAGACACGCCGACGCCCTAGCGACCTTAGCCTCGAAAGTTACTTTGGGCGACAAGGAGTTGAATATCGATATTAGACAACGACCTCTCCCCTGCCCAGTCTTAGACCTTGTCCAGGAAGACGACTTTGAAAAGGATGACTGGCGAAAAGAGATTTTAGAAAAGCTCGATCAAGCGAAACTCGATGCCAACAGACCGCAAGGTCTCGAGAAATTCTATGACAGGGGAGGCGAACTGTACTTCAGAGGGTTCGACGGTGTCCTTTTAAGGTGTGTAGGGCTGATCGCGGCTAAGAAATTACTTGAGATCGCTCACGAACAATACTGCGGTAAGAATGAAGTGCCACTATACAGAAGAATTCAACGGCAAGGATATTACTGGCCGTCAATGACAAAGGATGCAAATGAGGTCCAGGGTCGATGCCCGGAATGTCACGGTCGTCTTGATCCCTCAGAATGTGGGAGGGTCGAACTTGTGGAATGGCAGCAGCCCTACATCGACTTCTTAAAAGAGGGGACACTGCCATCAGAGATGAAAGATGCGATCTTAGTCAAAAAGAAAGCTCCGAGGTACTTCCTAAGGGAAAGTGTACTCTATCGCAGGGGGTGGAATGGCACACCCCTAAGGTGTATATCAGAGGGCGAAATGCCTATAATTCTTAGAGAAGCCCACGAGGGCGATTGTGGCGAGCATCAACGAGGTGCGAAACTGTTCCGACACCTACTGCACTTGGGGTACTATTGGCCCACCATGGAAAAAGACACCCAAGGCTTTGCGAAGAAGTGCCGACCATGCCAAACCCACGCTAATCGGATTAGAGCTCCTGCGGTCGATCTCCATAGTCTCCACACGCCCTGGCCTTTTCATACTTGGGCAATGGATCTCATCGGACCAATTTCACCCTCAGGGCGTGGGAACATTTGGATCCTAGCTGCGACCGAATGCTACACGAAGTGGGTCGAAGCCGTCCCACTTAGGAAGGCAACTAGTGGTGCAATCGCAAATTTCATCAAAGAACACATTATCTGCAGGTTCGGTATCCCCAGAAGGATCCTATCAGACAACGGAACACCGTTTGTGAATAAACAAGTCCGAGAGATGCTAACGAAGTACAAGGTCGACCATGTCAAATCGACGACCTACTATCCTAAAGGGAACGGTCAGGCCGAAGCCACCAACAAGACGTTATTGAGAATCCTAAGTCGGATGGTGCATGAACAACCAAGATCGTGGCACGACCAGTTGTCTTTGGCTCTTTGGGCGTACAGGACGTCGAAAAGAGGGGCAACTGGCGCGACCCCGTTCTCTCTGGTATATGGGGCCGAGGCTGTCCTACCAGTCGAGATTGTTGTGCCCTCTGCGAGACTTGCTCTTCGCAGCGAGGCCGACCCTAAGGAGAGGCTGAACGACCTCGAGAGCCTTGAAGAGCGAAGAAACAAGGCAAATGCTCACCTCCAGGTTTACCAGAGGAGGGTTGCCCACGCATATGACAAGCTCGTGCGACCAAGGACTTTCGTGGCAGGGGACCTTGTTTTGAAGGCGACGGATCACGTAAGGAGAGGATTACCCGCACCACATAAGTTCGCCCCCAAATGGGAGGGACCTTATGTGGTACGGGAAGCCAACGAAAGCGGCTACTGTCGACTCTCCAAGCCTGACTCCGACGACCTCTTCCCCCCGATCAATGCAGTTTGGATTAAGTCCTACTATGCCTAAGTCGCATTCACTTTTGTAAATTCCTCATTTTGTTTGTTTCTAAACTACGATGAAGTGTCCTTTTATTGTGGCATCCGTCGAGATTTGATGTAAAAGAAATAGACATGTAAGAAGAAACACGAGGTAAAAAAAAAGTTCTCTTTCATTCATGATTCAAGAATACATATTGGTTCAATTACAAAAAAAAAGAGAAAACATACATCTATACAAGATCATATCAACCTAGGTCCTATGATGGCATCTACGTCGACCTTTCGTTTCTGCGCCTTCTTCCCCTGAGCCTTCGCTACCCCCTCTAGCTCGGCAATTCTCCGCCTAAGTTGAGCTCCCTCGGCCTCTAGTTCCGCTAATTTGTCCTTGTAGAGTATGAGTTCGGCGCAGGTATGAGCGTACTCAATGACTGGGGCTACCGTGTCATAACAAGACCGCAACCACTTGACATCGAACCCATTGAGTTCTAAATCGCGAAGGCCTGAGTTCAGGAATGCCAAGTCTTGGTCAGTCAAGGTCGCTGGCGTGTTAGTCGTTAGGAGACAAACGATGTCCACCACGACCGCTAAAAAGGTACTGCGAAGGAGGGGGTTGGTGATCTTACACCCCTTTCTGAAATCACCATGTCTTGCGATCACGCGCCGGATGATAAGGCCTCGCTGGAGGACAGGCCATACTCCTCCGCAACCTCCATGTCCCCTGCCGGCGATGGTGTATGCCCCTTGGACTCCGGAGTAAATTGAACAGGGTTAATGTGGAAGGCCGGCCTTGTGGAGCTCGGAGTACGCGCTACATAAGAAAATGAAGCAACATGAGGCGCTGTATCCCCACCCAACAAAGTTACGAAATATCTAAAAACAACGGTACCTGGGGAATCTCGACGCCGAGGGAGGGAATCAATATTCGACTTGGAAGGCTTCTTCGAGGTGCTCTTCGCGCTCTGAGGGTCCGCCGGAGGACTGTCATCGATGTCAATTGGCGTCCTCGAACCTAGAACTTGGTCCGTTCCCCCTTCCCTGTGTGAACCGGCGGATGCAGTAGTCTTCGCAGCGACTACCTTCTCTACCATGGCGACCATGGCTAGGTCGCTCGCGATGACGGGAGCGTCTTTTTGAGGAACCTCTGTGGGAGGAGGGGTCACTTGGTCTTTGCTCTTTTCCTTTACACCCACCTCAGAGTCAGACTCCTCCGACCCCGACCCCGACCCCGACCCCGACCCCGTGGTCGTCTCCTCCGAGCTCCCCTCCGAGCTCGATCCTTCAGAGCTAGAACTGACGCCACTAGATACTCCAACGGCCAGTGGCGCTTCGATCTCTCTATGACCGGGGATTTCGATTTGGTCAGTCTCTGTCGGAAGAGCGGAGGGAGCGGGAGTCACTTTGCCCTTGCCTGCCCCAGGCCGGTGAAGCTGTTCGACCTCAAGGTCCTCTCCGTCGTCTTCGTCCTCCAAGGTTAACCTCCTCGACGTGCTAGATAGAGGGAACCTTCTGATGATAGGGGGTCGAGGCACGATGTCTAACGCGGGAGGAGCCTGACAAGCAATTCACAAGTCCAAAATGAGCTTCTTCCAAATATGAAATTTACATAATGTAAAGCAAATGACTTCTGACTTACCTCGACCCGAGGTTTCTTCGAACCGCTAGGTTCCTCAGTCGCTGGAGGAGGACGCTTGGTTGGGACGACGGGCTGGGTCGCCATCACTTTCTCCTTCTGAGCCTTAGCCCTGGTTTTCCTGGGAGACGGAGGGGGCTGGGGCGCAGCCTCAGCGACCTAAGGTGCCACTTTTGTTTTGCCCTTAGGGATTAGCCTGAGGGAGTAATCCCCCTTGGTGATAATGATAGTTGGAAGGACCGAGGGAGGCGACTGAACGAACTCTTTCAAGGCCTGGAGATTGTGGTTCCAGAATTTCAGATGCTCAGGGGTGTACACGCCCTGTCGCTCAGGATCCGGGAAGGTCACGTTCTTGAGATCGAGAAAGTTATTAGCGCCCTCCGCCTTGGTGAACCTCGAGCACAAGAAGTTGAAGTCTGGTGTAATTATGTAGGTGAAAGGGGTGCATTGGTCAAAACCAAACTGCCGCGACACCCTGTATGGACTGTAGAGCACGACCCTCTTGTCTTCTTCCAAAAAGGCGGGTAGGTGTGTGCAGAGGGCGGCCATCATTATTTTGTGATAGAGACCGTCGATCTCCCCTCGTGGATCGACGGAGATTTGCGCCTTCGCAAAGAAGGAGGGTCGACGGTAACCTGGCAATTCCGATACATAAGGGCGGGGGACGAAGCTGATCGCAGAATCAATGAAGTCGCGAATATACCCCCGAGGGCTAGATTTCGATCACCGGAGGGCGCGACTGACCCTGTCCTTGTCATTGGCGTCCTTTACATAAGTATTTGCCGGGAGAGGTCGAGGAGCATACCCCGGGAAGCGCTCGTAGAGAAACATATGAAGGAAGGCCGCGCTGGTGAAGGTGTTGACAGAGTACCTGCCCAATGACCTCTCCATATCATGTAGAGTGAGATAGAGCCGACAGTAGAGGTTCGCCAAAAAGACCGGAGCAAGGGCGAACTTTCCCCCTCTCGCTATTTTGATGGCCAAAGGGAAGACGCGAGCGTTAATTCCCCCCTCGGGGGCACCTTCCGTTATGTATCGACCAAGCCACATGGCAATGAAGGCCTCGAAGTATAAGTCTCCCCCTTTCCTTGGCAAGTCAGCCCAGTCATCGTGGTTCTTGGTGTCGTAATCTCTGAAAAAGTAGCGGACCCAAGCTTGCCACGAATTCTTCCGTGGGTCGGCCTTGCTGCCTTGAGAAAAGGTCGACTTGAACTTGGAGGAAATCCCCAAAGCCTCCACTAACTTATCCTCCACTTGCTTCTCCGAGCGAGTAAGCTCGAGGTTGGCAATGTCCTCTCGACCGAAAACATCGAGCCGCATCAGAACACTCACGTCCTCGAGGGTCGGTGTGAACTCCCCCCATGCAGCGAAGTAGGTGTGCGTTCCCGCGCACCACCTTGATAGCAAGAAACTGAGACTGTGTTTGTCTCGAGGGATGGTCAGTACGGCACTCATCTTCACAGCGTTAAGAATCCCCGCCTTACTGAGCATCCTCCTATTCCCCTCGTCGGAGAGAACGTCCTTCACCCAAGCGTCCCACCAGGTCGTAGGGAAGGAGAATGATGCGAACGCCAACGGAGACTCGGGGAAGTTCCCCCTTTCGACGCAGAAGCGAGTAATGGCCGCGCCATTGACCGGAATACACTCTTCCGCAGGAGATTCGGCGTATGGGTACATAGCAACGTGGTCGATCGACCCCCCTATAGCTTCGCCCTTGTCTGCAACCTTCCAGAAACTGTCTTCAAGGAGGGGCGAAGTCTTCCACATCTCGACCGGGGGCACTTGCGGGATCGATTTGTCAGTGTATGCGAGCGGGGCGACGGTAATGGTCGCCGGAGCGAGATCTTTGACAGAGGCCATCGCAAGTTGGGAAGATGCAAGGGAATAAGGAAGCTAGAGAGCAATAAACTGCGACCTAGCGATGGAAATTGTGAAAACGTACAAATGAATAGGATCCAAGGGGTATTTATACCCAGAGGGGCAATGATGGCGCATCTGATAGCGTGTTCGGCGCCGTCAAAGCGTCGTGTCGCATTAAATACACTCTGACGATCCAGTATTCACCTAATAGGACGGTGACACATCCTCCCAAGCTCGAAAGCGTCCAGTCTGACAAAGATGCGAAACGTCGCACCCTCGCGTCCCTGCAGCCTATGCGCAAGGTCGCAACGGTGCAGGGGGCAAAATGTTGATGAAGGAAATCAGACAAGCGACCTCGGTCGTCGATCCTCTAGAGGGAGGTGCATCCCTTCAATCACGACCTTACCTGGCGGGGTCGTGGTCCTAGGACCCTTCCCTCTTCAATAGTATGACTGCACTTGCGCCCTCCCCTCGATTAGTTGAGACCAAGGGAGACGCCAAGGAAAGCTTCACGACGGAGATGATCTCTCGACCTCCACTTTCTAACAAGGCAGAGCGAAATGCCCTTCACATCGACTTTACTACTCAAAAGCAAGGACGACGAGATGCTATCGGCATTCGTCTCCTTGCCTTTCTTTCCTATACATGTACACACGCACACATCATAAAAGGCCTCGTAGCTCTCTACTGCTGCGGGGTCGAAGTATGGGGATCGGACTGGCGGTTGGGACAGAAGAGTGTCAAAGCAAAGGGACGCCCTCGCAGGGGGGCAGGGTCGCCCCTTTGCCTTGACCAGGTTGGTTTGGTAATCCAAGATACGACACAGACAATACGGTGCCTCTCTCCATCTCTTCATTTATTAATCTCCCACCTCGAGCAGTGTGTGCGCCTACAATGTGGGCTATAGCCGACATTTCAGGACCTAGGTCGAGCATTTCTGTGTCAAGACCTAGGGCGGCGGCACCTGCCGTACAGAATCAGTCAAATCATATGCCAGTTTCATGACTAAGAAATGGCAGGAGGGCCAGGGCGCCTATCTGGCTGCGCCCCGGCCATTCTGTCAGTGATTTGACTCCTTCTTTACCTGCAATCCTTCCCCTATAAAAGGGAAGGTGTTAATCTCATTTAATCGTCTCAACAACCCCGGGCAAGAGGAGAGAGGACTTTATTGCTGGAGTTGCCCCCACGACCTTACAACCAAAGTCGTGAGTGTTGAGCTCCTGGGTCGTATTCTGGGGCTAAGCACTCTAATCTACTCTGTTCCCCTTTCTGTTCATCCTCGATATTCAAACTTAAAAATAGCCATACGTATCCGAGGTCGCCATTCAACGGCAATCCTCATGATTGCAGGAACCTCTCCAGTTTCATTTGTAAACATTTTGGCGACTCCACTGGGGAGGTTGTACGTGTAATGGCGGCTCGAACGCGCAGCAGCAATCGAATCGGAGCAGGCGGCGGCGCTGGCGCTAATGGTGAAGAAATCGCCGGTTGTCTTCAGGGGTCATTGGAGGATTCCCAGTGGTCATCGATTGTTGGAACAAGCGCTGGGTGGGTGCCACACTCACATCAAGGTCGGGGCTATAGCCGTAATACCACTTCTGGTTCTTTGCGAGACAGCTTCCAGCTCTAAACCCTTCATGTGTACCATCGACGAGCACATGTTAATCAAGTTCCACTTTAGACTGAAGGTCAACCAATATCTTCTTCCCTAGAGGCTCCTCTCACTTTTGTTCCTGTTAATAGCTAAAGGTTATACTCAAACATATGATTCGTAATTTCAAACGATACTAAGTTGACTCGTCCGAGTCAACCAGGTATTAGAGGTGACCTGGACGATAACTAGGCCCGAGTCAAACTTCTCGGCGAATTGGAAAAGGATCGTTAATCTCTAGGGATGGAAATAAGGTAGGGTAGGGGGGGGGGGGTTTTCCACTATCCCTGTCCCCGATTATATTAATATTTTCCATCCTCGCCCCGTTCCCCATTGAGGTATATTTTTGAAGTACCATCCCCACCCCGAATGGGGAATACAATCCCCGTCCCCGCCCCACCCTTCCATTTATCTTCTCTTTTTTTTTTCTTTTTTTATTGATGCTAAAGTTGCTGCATCTACTAATTAGAATCGTTAATTATAAAATTTTAAAAATAACAATTAATGACCAATGAAACAATTACAATAAGGCAACCAATTATCAACCAAATGAACCTAATATGAACATAACTTCTTCTCTTATTTTTTTTGCCAAAGATATGAACATAACTTATACAAAAAAAATATCATTAAAATAAAATAATGACAATAGTCAATAAAAATAATAAAAAAAATTGGAGATGAGAGAGTGAAGGAAAGAAGAGAATGAAGGTTTTGGATGGAGACGCCAAACAGTTTTTAATGATCGGAGTGGGTTCCACAGTTTGTTGGTTCTATTAGTTTGTGATTGGTGCTAGTGGTTTGTTTTTGTTTGTTTTTTTACTGGCCTTTTGGCTAGTATAATCTCGAGTGTATAGGGGCTTTTGTGCCCATGTACTTTATTAATGAATAAACTTATTTTTATTTTATTAAAAAAAAAAAGACAATATTCTTTAAATAAATTTTTAAAAAAGGAAGCTGAAAATCACTTTTTCATAATTATTTCATCTCTTCTCAAACATCAATTATAGAAAGCATTCATATATGTGGGAAAACACAGTTTCTTCTTAATAAGGAAACCGTGAGTGTATAGTAAATAGGAAATCAGGGAATCATTGTATTTATGGCGTAAATTGTTATGCTTTATTTAGGGGATTTTTAAGTGGATATGACAATCCCTTAATTGTGAGGATTATAGTTAGGATCCCTTAATTGTGGGGATTTAAGTTAGGATAGTTTCCTATCTTAGTTAGTCTCCCTAAGTGTATAAATTCAGAAACTGTAGAGCATAATTTTTAATTGAATGAGAATAATTTTTTCTCCAATTCTTCACATGGTATCAGAGCTTCAAGCTCTTTGGGAATTACCTCTTTTTTTTTTCGCTTGCTAGCCTTCATTGCCGAGTATTCTCGATTCCATTTATAGCCTTAATTGCTGTTTTTCTTTCTCTAATTCTATTATTCTCTTACAGCCTTAATTGTTGTTTTCTTTCTCTAAATTCCTCTCTTCCTCTATTCGGCCATTCTTATTCCTGACCTAAACAGAGATCTTTCTTCGTCTTCCCATCATCTTTAATCTCTAACAGACATAGCAGAAATCATCGACAGCACCAACACCTCTGAGACACAGAATGTGGAAGTAAATTCTTCTCCATCTTTAGGAGATTTACGAAACCTGCAGGCAGCATATAGATTGAATGGAAAGAATTATCTGAAATGGTCGCAGGTGGTTCGAACGTTCTTGAAAGGGAAAGGCAAGTTGAGTCACTTGCTTGGTACAAGACCTAAAGCTGGAGATCCCAGGTTTGATGCTTGGGATGAGGCGGACTCTATGGTGATGTCCTGGCTATATAACTCAATGCTACTGGAGATCAGCGATACATGTATGTTCCTAACCACCACGAAGGAGATATGGGATGTGATTGGACAAACTTATTCCAAGGTGATGCTGCTCAGATTTATGAGATCAAGATCAAGATCAAAATTTCAGCCACCAAACAGGGAGAACGTACTGTCACCGAATACGCCAATCTCTTGAAGAATCTATGGCAAGAAATGGATCATTATCATTGCATTAAAATGAAATGCAGTGATGATGCAGCCATGGTGAAAAAACTTGTAGAGAAAGACAGGATTTATGATTTTCTTGCAGGTCTGAATATGGAGTTTGATCCAGTCAGAGTACAAGTTCTTGGAAAGATGATTTACCCCATTAAATGAGGCTATTGCGATAATCCGAGTAGAAGAAGGACGGAGAGGAGTAATGGTGGAACCATAGGCTGTTAAGGCATCGGCTATGGTCTCAAAAGGGGCAGGTTTTAAAAATCCCAGCCTTATCCAACCAACTATGAGCATAAACAAGGAACTGAACCTATCTAAAACCACAAGCAAGGATGCCTTTTGGTGTACGCACTGTAAAAAGCCTCGCTGCACGAGAGAGCGCTGCTACAAGCTTCATGGAAAGCCGCATTTGTCCAACAAAATTGGACCATGAAGAATGCACAGCAAAGGGGGGCAGGCTCATTTGACTTACACACAGCCCGGAGAGGACATGCCAAAAAAGCAAGGTGAATTCAATAAAAGTGAGATGGAGAAACTGAGGAATTTGTTGAGGTCCTTGGAAAAGTCTACTACTATAGGTGCTTGTTCCCTAGCACTCTTAGGTAAGTATCCTTCCCCTTGCGTCCTTAGTGTCTCAAGCATAACTTCTTTTTCGGGTTCCTGGGTCATTGATTCAAGGGCCACAGACCATATGACCCGTTCATCACACAAATTCACCTCTTATAGCCCATGTCCTAGCAATAAGAAAATAGCAACAGCAAATGGTACATTAATAACAGTTACTGGCTGAGGAAGTGTTTTAATAAACCAGACCTTGAAACTTGACAATGTTCTTCATGTTCCAAAACTGTCTACTTACCTCTTGTCCATACATAGGCTCACAAAAGATTTAAATTGTAGTGTGACTTTATTTCCCTCACATTGTGTATTTCAGGACCAGGGAACACGGAAGATGATTGGACGTGCTGGGGAGGAAGATGGACTTTACTATCTTGAAGAATCAAGTGGGCAAAATAGAACTAAGAATAATTTATCTTTATCATTGCTTTTTGAGTTCACTTTCAAATAAAGACAAGATTTGGCTTTATCATTTTCGTCTAGGACATCCTTCATTTGGCATTCTTAAAGTTATGTTTCCATTGTTATTTAAAGGAATTGATGAGAAATTTCTTCATTGTGATATTTGTGAACTTGCAAAGCACAAACGTGCTTCTTTTCCTATAAGCAATAAAATAACATCTGTTCCTTTTTCACTCCTCCATAGTGATATCCGGGGGACCTTCTACTGTTTCTAATATATATGGGGCTCGTTGGTTTGCTTCATTCATTGATGATTGTTCTCGTGCGTCATGGATTTTTCTTCTAAAAAATAAGTCTGATGTGAGTTTAGTGTTTCCTACTTTCCACAGTATGGTAAAAAATCAATTTGGGGTTGGGATCAAAAATTCGGATCTGACAATGCTAGGGATTTCTTCAATCAAGTTCTATCACCATTTTTTTTAGAAAGATGGAATAATCCATGAGTTATCCTGTGTCAACACCCCCAACAAAATGGGGTGGCCGAAAGGAAAAATGGCCATTTGCTAGCCACTACCCGAGCCTTCCTCTTTCAGAAACACATTCCAAAAAATTATTGGGGGGAAGGTGTCCTAACTGCTGCTCATCTCATAAACAGGTTGCCCTCTCGAGTCCTTGGTTTCAAAAGTCCCATGCAAGTCCTAGCCAAACATTTTCCCAACTTCAATACCACAAATAATCTTGTTCCAAAAAATTTTGATTGTGTGTCCTTTGTCCATATCCACTCTCATAACAAAGGAAATTTAGATCCACAGGCACTTAAGTGTGTTTTTGTAGGATACTCATCTACTCAAAAAGGATACAAGTGTTATCATCCTCCAACTCAAAAATTCTATGTGTTAGTAGATGTGACATTTGTTGAAAAGGAAAGCTATTTTACACAGCGTTATCTTCAGGGGGAGACAACATTTATGGAAGATAAGGACAAGGACTTATTTTTTCTGGAACTTGATTCTAATACTCCTAATACTCCAAACTCCACCCCAGTCCCTGTTTCTATTGAACCTGAGCCACCTTGTACTCCTATATCACAAATTGGTTTCTATGAAAATCCAAGATTTTGAACCAACTCCTGGGGGAAACTATTTCTAACTCCGATGATGCTAGTGACAATAGTCTTCCCATTGCACTTACTCAAGAAACAGGGACTAGGGTGGAGTTTGGAGTATTAGGAGTATTAGAATCAAGTTCCAGAAAAAATAAGTCCTTGTCCCAGTTTGGAGTATTCTGCACTTACTCAAGAAACTATTTCTAACTCCGATAATGCTAGTGACAATAGTCTTCCCATTGCTATTCGGAAAGGCACAAGAAAATGCACCCAATATCCACTATATCCATTGTCCCATTTTGTGTCATATGAGAAGCTATCACATAGTCACAAAACCTTTCTTACACATCTGAACACCATAACCATTCCCAAAACCGTGCTTGAGACCTTAGGTCATAAGGAATGGAGAGATGCTACAAGGGTTGAAATGGTAGCTCTTGAGAAAAATAAAACTTGGGAATTAGTCGAACCACCAAAGGGGAAGAGTCCAATAGGATGTAAATGGGTTTTCACTGTTAAGTAGAACGCAGATGGATCTCTTGAGAGATATGAGGCTAGGTTGGTAGCCAAGGGATATACTCAAACTTATGGAGTTGATTATCTAGAAACCTTCGCCCCAGTTGCAAAAATTAACAATGTGAGAATACTATTATCTTTGGCTGCTAATCATGGGTGGAGTTTGCAACAAATTAATGTCAAGAACGCCTTCCTACATGGCGACCTTGATGAAGAAATCTACATGGAAATTCCTCCTAGCTTTGGTTCAGATCTAGAAGGAAAAAAGGTGTGCAGACTAAAGAAAGCTCTATATGGTTTAAAACAGTCACATCGGGCTTGGTTTGGGCGATTCGCTAAAGTTATGTTAGAAATGGGATATAAACAAAGTCAAGGAGACCATACTCTGTTTGTTAAGCACTCGGTGTCAGGGGGAGTAATTGCCTTGTTAGTATATGTGGATGATATTGTAGTAACTGGAAATGATATGGAAAGAAGAGAAGCCTTAAAGAGATGTTTGATCAAAGAGTTTGAAATAAAAGAACTTGGTAGGCTGAAATACTTTCTTGGTATTGAAGTTGCTCACTCATGGCATGGAATCTTTATTTCACAACAGAAATATGTGATGGATTTACTGAAGGAACGGGAAAGTTGGGGTGTAAACCTGCTGAGACTCCTATAGAATCCAATCACAGACTCGGAGAAGCACCTAAGGATGCCACAGATGAGAAAAGTGCCTATCAAAGACTGGTAGAAAGAAAGGAGAAAAATTGACTCTTGAAGCCTATACGGATGATGACTATGCAGGTCCCCAGTTGACTGAAGATCAACATCAGGTTACTGTACTTTTCTTGGTGGCAACCTTGTAACATGGAGAAGTAAGAAATAGAGTATTGTAGCAAGGTCTAGTGTAGAGGCTGAATTTAGAGCAATAGCTCTAGGGATTTGCGAACTATTATGGCTCAAGATCATTCTAGAAGATTTAAAGATAGAATGGGAAACACCGATGAGACTCTACTGTGACAACAAGCCAGCCATCAACATAACACATAATCTTGTACAACATGACCGCACCAAACATGTGGAAGTTGACAGGCACTTCATAAAGGAAAAGCTAGACAGTCGTCTGATTTGTACTCCTTTCATTTCTACTAAAGGACAACTTGTGGATGTGCTGACTAAGGGAATAACTGGTGTGATATTTCATAAGATGATTAGCAAGCTTGGAATGATAACATCAATTCACCAGCTTGAGGGGGAGTGTGGGAAAACGCAGTTTCTTCTTAATAAGGAAACCATGTGTGTACAGTAAATAGGAAATCAAGGAATCATTGTATTTATGGGGTAAATTGTTATGCTTTATTTAGGGGATTTTTTTTGTGGTTATGACAATCCCTTAATTGTGGGGATTTAAGTTAGGCTAGTTTCCTATCTTAGTTAGTCTCCCTAAGTGTATAGATTCAAAAACTGTACAACATATTTTTAATTGAATGAGAATAATTTTTTCTCCAATTCTTCACAATATCCTCCTTGGGTCATTTGCGTAGTGGGTGGGTCCGTTTTTTGGTTTATCCATTTGCTTCTTTTGCTTCATGTGATTGCTAGATGAGGCTCGGTCTAGTGGTTTTAATGCAGGCATAGAAAGGCCTCGAAAATTGGTTGAATTTCAAGGTGGGGCCCACTTGGGAACTTACTCACTTGATAGTCTGATTTTATCCTTCTTTAGGGTCCTATGTTGCTAGTCTAGTTTTATTTAAGTTTAATCAAATTTTAACAATGGTATTTTGGGACTTTTACGTTTTATGAGCCTGAGCTGTAGTAGCATCCCATGTATTTTCCTTTGATTTTTTGGGCTTTTCTATTAGTTTGGGTCAGTTTTCATTGCATCTTATGGGTTTAGTTTAGTTTACTCAGTTCCCGAGATTACTTAACTTGTCTTCCAAGTTTACATGCTTCCCAAGTTAAGCAACTTATAATTAGTGATGATGCATTGGCAGAATTTTGAGAGCAATGAATAAAAGTTTCTGATGTTTGCTATCGGTTTTGAGCTTCTTCTGAAACCCTAAGAAGATGTGGTGCTTTCTTCTCACTAGGAGTAATTCCTAGGACCTACTAATGTGATTCTAGTAGTCATCCTCTCTTTCTCTTATTCTTTCAATTTATCTAGCATTATTCAACAAACCCCTATAACAAACTATAACCTTAGATTCATAACATTTAAAATTTCCCCAAAGTCTTACATCAGGTTTTTCACTTATTTGGTTTAATTGCTCCTAGGAGGATTTCTTGTCCTCTTTTGTTTCCTTTCGATTCTTTCTTCTACTAAATATCGTTTGCTATCAAAATGTCACATAAGCTGGTTGGGTACTTGAATTTTTTATTTTTTATAAACCAGGACTATATTAATAAAAAGTATCGCTTTACAAAGTAGGACAACCAAGCCCTCAACAAAAAGAAAAGAGGAAAAAATCACAAAGATCCCCATAGACATCTATAGTGACCAAGACAAGGAGAAAAATGACTTCAAAGGCGCTCCAATGTTAAGACTTCACTTTAAGCAAGACAGCCTTCATTGGCCAAGCAATGCCCCCAAAAGAAAATCACCGCAACAGTCTTGACAAATGTAGAATCGCCCATAGTATGCCAGAATTTCCAAATATCTTCCTTTTCGTAGCCGAATAAATAACCATCAAAGAGTCCTCAATTAAGAGATCTCTAAAACTGCGGTCCTTTCTGTTACACGGTCTTGGGTAGAACTCAACCCCAAAAGCTAACTCAAGAGGTGAGGGTGCCCTCACGCTTATATACAGCACATTACTTTCATACTTTCCACATTTAATATCAATTGAAAGGGACCCAATCTCAACTTCTATAGCCAAACCAAAACCAAGAGGTTGGGTAAATGATCAATGAAAGAAACGCCTTATAGAGAAGAGGAAGAAAGTTTTAAAATCAAGGATTTGGGCCCCCAAAAAATACTTCCTTGAACTTCAAGTTGCTACGCTAAAGGGAAGCATTTTCATCTCTTAAACAAACTTTGTATTGGGTCTCCTAAGTTTATGAACTGTCATTTTGTCCATATCACTGCTGTCTACAACACTTGATTTAGAACAAACCTATTATAATCCAAAATCATTCTAATAGAAACAAACACCTTTCTGCAGAAATATGGTACAGGGTTTACTTAACTGGTGCTACATAAACCTATATTGTGACTGGAGTGTTATATTTTAAGCAGCAAAACAAACACTTGTGGATTAAAACTAAGTAACCTGGAAAATTATTTGCTAAATTTAGTGCAAAGCTCAATGCAAGGCTATGATACATGGTACATAAAACCTTTCACAACTTTAGCTTTCACTGCAAGATCTGAAGTGCCAAGTTTATCAACCAATGAACTTGTGATAACAAGGCAGCAAGCTTATTCACAATCCAGTTCAGAATAATTGAACACCACATTAAGATGGAGAAACATTTCATCAAAAAGAGAAACTAGGCGAAAAGCACTATACAAACCTATACATAACTACAAACTAGCAGCTGGAAAATCAATTAGCCAAGGCTGTTAGTAGAAACAGTAAGACGGGGTCGTAAGCAAGCTGTATTGTGTGAAATATACGCAACAGCTTGAGGGGAAGTGTTGGCATAAATACTTTATAACTAATACCGATATAAGAAAAGAAAATTATTTATCAAATTAATAATTTATAGAAATTGCACTAGGACAGAGTATTAGCATAAATTTGATCAAAGAATTACCCATTCCAACTAAAGAAGGTGATCCTCTCATTCAGATGACATAATCAAAAATAATATTATTGGAAAAAAACAATAATCACAAAGATGTATCAACAATAAGCAACCCCACAAAACACCCCCCCCCCCCCCAGCGGCATATTTGACACCTGATAGCTAAAGTCAGTATACTTCAACCAAGGACCAAGACTACCACCAATAAAATTAGGCTTCAATATGAAATACGATCTCCAGACAAAATTGTTGCCTTACTTGGCCATGAGTCCAGAATAATAATATATCACCACCTTTTTCCTTGTCAGCAAAAAGCCATCAGTAGTCAGAAAACCATGCAGTACTTGCCCAAAAAAATAAAACTGCCCTCTTTTCTTTCCACCATATTAGTGATCTTATATTTATATTTTATACTTGGTAGCTCATGTTGACATAGGTGCAATGTAAAATTCCATCCATTCTACTCCTGTAATAATCTTTAAATGATTTCCAATTTTGTTGTTATATTGATTATAACTACATGCATACTCAAAGAAACCACAGGAATCGAAGACTATATGTGAAATGCATTTAGCAAGATTAGAGACATGATCATAATCGCAGAATCGTTGCCAACCTTTGATATAACAGCTTCAAGCTCTGCAAAGCTGTCTTCATTAGATGAATCATCCATGGCATCATCACTCTCAATATCTCCATAAAGCCTAATTTCATCCACAAATACCCCTTTCTCAATTAACACCTGCCAGTTGACATTTATATCAAACTTGAGTCCAGATTTCACAGGAAAACACAACAGTAACATGCACGCACACCTGTAGGAGCCCAGGAACATCTTCCTCCAGTGCTGTTTCAACCGAATCCCTGCAAATTTTTGTCTCCAATTACATGAAAATCCTCTGAATAGAAAATTTAAGGCTGGAAAAAAAATTCTAAATATATGCATATAGATTCAAGGAAAACATATATTACGTGGCAGTTTTTTTCCTTTTTCGCAGACGGTTGACCCTTGTTGATTTAACAGATTCTAAAACAGCAGGACAACAGTTTGGAGCAGAAGGCACAGTATTCCTCGAGCATTCATAATTTCTAGAAATATTCTGATTGAATACCTCTCCTGACATCAGCAACTTAATCCGATCTCGCAGTGACATATGGTCTATCTCATCTCCATAAGAATCATCAGGGATTTCCAGTTCACTCTTCACAGTTAGTATGTTATTAAAGGAAAAGTTAACAACAGCCTTCTTGCCTGTGCTGTGCAAGTTGTTGTTTTCAAAGGGTTCAACCTTAACTTTGACAAAAGTTGGTAAAGCTGGACTGAGCATACTACTGTTGTTGGAAAGCACAAGATTCTGTTCACCACTTGCTTTAAACTCAGTGAAAGTATTCTCAGATGACCGCATCATGTCACTTTTTGGAATCCCCTTAAAAAATTTTGATTTAGTTGATTCAATCCCTTGGCATTCAATGGCCAATGGGGAAGATTGATGTGTTGTATCAGATGATCCTGTAATAATACCTTTTGATAAAGCATATACTGAAGTTCTGCAAAGTTAAGAATATTAAAAATAAAAAATAAAAATTGTTATGAAACTGACTACCAGCCATTGAGGATTCTCCATCAACAGACTGACTCTGTTCCTTTCCTTTCTCGGCATTGTGTTGCATAAAGTTTTCCATAACAGGGTTAGACGACCCTCCAGAATTACCCTGCATGTTATAAAGCAAGCAGCAACTATCGAAATAAGTAATAGTGTAATACTATCATATAGGACAACACAAATTCTCTTGTTAAAACTCAATAAAGGAAATTCAGAACTTCTTTAGGAGTTAGAGTTATCTATTATATTATTTGGGGTAGGATTGTGTTTTTAGCCTCATTGTGGGCTTCTGTTACAATACTTTATGGTATTTGTCCATCATCCAGATGCACCTCTTCAACTCTTCCAACATCAAAACCCCTTCCCACTGGAATGCAAGTTAAATTTCGACCATTGCTCTTTTGGAAATTCAAGTCAAGTGAGTATTAGTGGTAGTTATGTGGATAAATGAGGGGTTACATTGTTGGCCTTATTCATGCTTGAATAGGTCAATATGGCCCTCAAGGCAAAGCTTTGGGCTCTGTTCGAGGGTTTGACGAAGGCCTCTAAGATGGGCTTTAACTGCTTTTTAACAGAGGGTGACTTTGTTGCTATCATAGTTCAAAGTCTCAGTCAACTCCATGACGAGTCTTGGTCGCAATCATCTCGATTGCAGCGATCTTGTCACATCAATGTTCAAACAAATTCAAAAAACAAATCATACAAAATTATAAAAAATAAAAAATAAAAATAAAAAAAAGGGTGTTCACAGTATAAACTGGGGAGGCTCTTTCAACGACCTTGAGGTTAACAACGGGAAGATGACCGCGAGAACACAAGAGAGTAGCTCGAGATAGAGCGAGGGAGGCAAAGAAAGGGGAATAGAGCAGATCGAGGTGGCGTGTTGGGGTGCGAGCAAGGGTGAGTACAATCGTCAACCCTGCCCCACCTTAAGGGTTATGATTCCTTAATCCACAGATGGAGGACGCGAGACCACTACCAGCTATTGTGGTGGGTGGTGGTCTTAAAGGATCATTTTCTATTGTCCCTTCTACTTGGAAGCCTCTCCTTTTATACGAGGGACAAATAGTGAGGAACAGTTGGGTGGTCAACAAAGGAGGCAAGGCACAGCCAATGGGAGGGCGACTTGGCCCCTCTACCAACCTTGCATGGAACCATGCATGCAACCCTAAGTTGAACTCCTCCTAGTCAAGGTTAAGTCGTACGACACTAATCACCAGCCCTAATAGCCGATACCTACGACCTCAGGGCTGTGGCTCTGTGCTGTGTCAGAGCTGCAGACATGCACGACTCCCAATGAGACGGGTTAATATCTACAACGAAGGGAATACGATGCGTTCTCCGCGCGTCATTAAATACATTACCTTAATTGCCACCTCGATCAGGCCAGGGCGAAGGGGCGACCTTCCCTCTACTCCCAACAAGGGCATCTCTTCGACCTAACTAGCCTCTATCCCAACCGCCATGACAACCCCCTTAGTGACCTTAGATCGACGAGGGCGATTTTCCCCCCTTCCACTATTGTGGGCATCCCCGAAGAGACATCCATTCCGGGGTGGGCATCCTCGACCTTGTCAAGGGAAACCAAATACAAAGAACTCCTCATGCCTCGCCCCCATGGAAGGTTGAGGTTGTGAGTGCATCATCCTTGTGAATAACTCCTCGCGCCTCGCCCTCACTGGGGCCGAGGTGGCAAGTGCATCATCCTTGTGAAGAACTCCTTACGCCTCGCCCTCACTTAGGACCGAGGTCGCGAGTGCATCACTATGCCAGTGAAGCCACGTGGCTGAATTCTACTTGCTCGTCTAGTAACTAGTAAGGGCATTTGCCTTGTCAACAAAGGGTAATCATATTGAAACTATAAATAAAACAAATAACTTAAGACACACAATATGGCCAAAAAAAAATTCAAAATAGGCACTGGCACGCAATTGTTCCATTAAAATACGCATATTATCATGCTAAAGACACAATATGGTCAAATGTTGTTTTATCCATGCTAAACTCTAATTCTTTGCATTCATATTATCATGAGTCATGACCCATATTATTTTATTACAAGTCTCTGATACAAAGGTAACAAAACCTTATCCCTCACTAGCGGTGCAAACAAGCTAATCAATGTGTAAGCATGCTTAGAAAGAATAGGAATGGAAGAGATATGGACATTGACATTTTGTTTTTGGACAAGTGCCCCCCAATGTTAAGTCATTGACATTTTGTTTTTGGACAAGTGCCCCCCCAATGTTAAGTAATATGTTGCTTATGGATGTTACGATACTAGACAAGAGACCATTAAAATTTATGCATGTCTAGCATGGATTTACATTGAACACTACTAGATCTATACAAAATAAGTGTAGATCTAAAACCAGAAATGAACCTATCAACATATGCTTATATAACCCTATGTCAGCATAAAGCCCATGGATAATTGTGTGATGCATATTTTGAAAAACTTATCGTTGGATTAGATATTGTACTTATGCATGTCATGAATGCCAAAAATCACAGTGATCCAACGGTCAGTTTCTCAAAAATGTCACTGAGAAAAACTATAACAGTTTTCAACGGTCAAAGTTTTTCATAGCTATATTTTTAAATTCTGACATTGGATCACCGTGATTTTTGGTATGCATGACTTCCATAAGTACAGTATCTAATCCAACGTCAGTTTGTCAAAATATGCATCACACAATTATCTATGGCCTTCATGCTTACATAACTTATGTAAAGCATATGCTGACTAAATTGGGACTAGATCTACAAAAGGTGAAAATTTATAAAAATATGATGAATTTCAAGTTTCTACCAAAAATTAAAAGCATACCTTATATCTTTTGAAAAATTAGGAGATGAACAAGAAATTGAGAGTTTTGGAGTCCAAAATGGAGATTTTTGACCTTCAAATACTTGTAATACAACCTCTTGAATTGTATTTCAGAAAAAAAATGAAGGGCAGTCAAACACTTGTATTACAGCCATTTAAGTCGTATCTCGAAAGAAGAATGAAGGACAGAGAGAGGAGAATGGGGTTTATGTCTAAGAAAAATTATAAAACAAAAAATAAAATTCTTGTCATCATCTCAACCAAGGTGACCGAGATCTCATCCCGTCTCAATCAAGAACTTAGTTACTTTGGCCAAATTACTTTAATTCCTATATATTATTGTATCACGAGAAAATAGTGTTTCGAAATGGTCCAAGATCGAGATGTCTCGTCTAATGAGATTCAAGATTCTTCAGCTTCTTTGGAAATGGAGACTAGGTGGGTAGAGAGATAGACTAATGAGGAAGTGGATTTCCTAGCAATAAAGGGAGTCTTCTCTTCAAAGTTCTAGACTCTTCCTATCCTCATTAAGGAGCTTTTAGTCATTGAACTAGTTGATTGACTTTGGAGGTGGTTCACGTTTTTTTCTACTATATAATTTTGGTTGTTGGTCCCTTTCCTTGGGCTTGAACGATGCTTGACTCATCTTCATCATCTGTATCACTATTCTCTTAGTTAACAAAACTCAATTCATGATTGGACCCCAATCCTTTTCTATGTTTGACACATCATTTCTGTATTCTTTTGCCCATATAGATCTTGAAAACCTCAGTAATAAACATAGTATTATTCTTCTACCAATCAAGTAAAAGAACAATGAATTACCTCCAGAACTGGTTTTGCCACACCCAACAATTTCCTGAAAATAAGATAGAGAAATGAAAATTCATAATTTCTACCCATTTCCAGAATGTGAAGAAAATAGAACACCACAAAAAAGAAGAAAACACAGATTCCAAATGTTAAAAAATTTCTCTCTCTTCAGCTTCAAAGTCATAGCACCTGCTTTTCCACTTAAATAAGGCATTAAATAAATTCATATAAAAAATAAAATAAATAAATAAAAGCATACACACGCGCATGCACACACATTTCATGGCACAACCACTTCTAACATGAAAGAATTAATAATTAATAATAGTCAAGGAAAGAATGGCACCTAGGAAGCAGCATCCTCTGCCGCTCTTTGAGTATAATGTGATCTAGATCATCATTTGCAAAGTCATCAGGGATCTCCTTTTTTACCCTAACCACTTGCACATCAACACCAGCAGAGCCACTTATACCGTCTCCAAATGAACTCATTAAATTGTCATCAAAATACTCAACCTTTACTTTGTCAGAAACCTTTAACAACGTTGGAAGTTGGGGCAAAGTGCAAACCTCAGCATCGACTTTCTCCAACCCAACAATTGCAGCACTAATTTCAGTAGACGTCATCTGATCCGATCGAATGCGTGTATTTGAAAGAGTCCCTTGGCAGTACCAATCTCCAGGAAGACCTGCATGTTGGCTGGAAGTGGCATTTTGTGAACACAGATCGATGGCACCAGACTCTAATGAAGTTTTACTGTGTGGAAGTTCAGTAGTAACTCCTCCAACAACTTTATCAGCTTGACTTCGTTCTTGTGATAATCGTTCATCCTTCCCTTTGCCAGCAAAGCAAGCAACGGGAAAAGATAAGACACCCTGTGTAACACACATTTTCCCATTAACAACAATTAGTAGGGCGAAAAGACAAAAGAGAGGGGAAAAAAAAACAAAGCAAAAGACAAACAGCAGATATAATAGATAATAGAACCCTTATAATGGTAAAAAAAAAGGATAAATTCAAGAACATGTGATTAAGTGACAATACAATATTTATACAAATTACACCACCAACAATGCTAAAAAAAATTATAACTTCAAGGACATGCAAGTGAAGCTAGTCCTACCGATGGAAGAGTTTGAGGTAAAGGCCAAAGTGGTATCAGCATTGGAGACCAGGCTGGACCAGCATATGTAAATCAGTTGATCCTCAGATTACAGCATCAGATGGAGCAACAAATGCAACTTTTCACAAGATTTAGACAACTTTGTTACTAAGGAATTTAAGTGTTTGCCTTTCTTCATTATTAGGGGTAATAGGGTTTCATTTTGTGGGTTATGAGGTCATTGTATTTTCTTTCTTTCTTTCTTTTTCTTCCTTGTTGTAAGTAGGACATCTTGTCCTCTTTTCTTCTTTACTTGAATAAGGTTGTTGCTTATCCCAAAAAAAAAAAAAAAAAAATGTGTCCTCATCCCAATTTTTGGCTACGTGTCAGTCATTCTATAACACTTATATGTATTACAGCATTATTTGGGTACTTTTGCACTTTGGGTTTTGAGTCATGCGACTTGTAGGGCTTGGTGGACCCTACCCAGTTCCATTAGTTATCTTTGAATTTTATATAGTGTTTTATTTGATTATGCATTTCAACTTATTTCTTTTAATATTTTTCCCTAATACCCATTACGTCCTTTATTCTATAAAAAGGGTTTAAAACCCTTTAACCCAAGTCATTTGAGGGAGAGAGACTTTGGGAGTGTTTGAGAGAGAGAGAGCTAGGGAGAGCAGCCATGGAGAGAGTGGGAGTCGCCAGAAGTGGAGCTTACCACCGATCAGCCACTAGATCGAGATACGACACGATTGGTTTTCATTTCTTTTTCTTCTTCTACCCTTTCCTTTGGTTTTGGGTTTTCATATCTTTAACTTCAACTTCTAGTTAAATATTCAAGCATTTAATTTGAGTAAAATATAATGAAATTCACAGAATGAAAAGAAGTGGCATTCATCAATATCCTTAGCACAAGACATATACATCAACAATGAAACAGTTATAATATGTTGTTGGACACATTCAGATATATTAAACAAAATAATCACCATAGAGGCCCATTACATTAAATCAAAATAAACCCATCATACTTGACACAGCACGAAAACAAATTTGTACATAGGAGAGATAGAATGAAGCCATAAAGCAATGGCGAGGCTAAATTACCTGCGAATTATAATAGTCATCTTCCTTCTTGACAGCAGCATCAATGTGGGGCCTGCACATAATCCCAAAACAAAGCTTCAAAATTTTAATTCTTTTACAAGGAATCAAACAAGTACGCAATAAATAAAAGCTCACGTTGATATTCTTTTACTTTCTTCGCCTAGAACGCTGGATTTATGGTCATTGGAATCTGGAAAAGGCTTACATTTCATTCGTAGTTTCAAAGGAAGGTTTTCATGCTCATCTGACAACAAACTATCATCAATTCCACCTTCAGATTTAATCGATATAACATCAGTACCGGACGATTGAGCCATTCCTCTGATTTCAGCTCTAGCTTACCACAGCCATAGCTTCTGAACATATTAAAACGAAGAATTTTACAATCTTCTTGATCTAGGCTCTGCTTGCCTTGACAGAAAAAAATAAATAAATGAACTTAAATAAAACTAACCGAGCAGAAATTTTTTAGACTACAGTCATCTCATAAAAATAATGAGAAAACTTCAATTATTATTAAAATATAAAAAACTTGAAAGGGCTTCAAATAAACTTTCCGAGCACAAATTTTTTAGTCTAAATTTATCTTGTAAAAAATAATGAAAAAATTTCAGTTAAAATACATGAAAAAACTTCTTTTCTCCATCTCCAATCATTAACTCAAACTCTTACTTAAATTGAGTCAGGATTTGAGTAAAAAGCTCCTTTTAAATGGGAGCTCTCCAATCACTTACTCAAAAATTTTCTTACTCAAAATTTTGAGTTAGAACTCAGTTTGAGTTTAAGTTTGAGTAAAACTCAAATTGAGTTTGAGTTTGAATAAGGATTGGAGAAGGTTTTTTTGGCCTTTTTTACCCAAATTTGAATTTGAGTTTGAGTTTGAGTCAGGATTGGAGATGGGTATATATTTGAGTTTGACTATATTAATCTAGACGCCGTTTGTTTCCACAGAAAATAGTTCCAGTAAAAACTTTCAAGTAAAAAAATTTTTAAAGTTGTATACGTATCGATGGGTAGTCTACGGTGAAGCTTGGAGAAAATTTATAGTGTATCCTCGGTTAACTTCCGGTAAAAACATTTTCAAAAAAACAAAAAATCTCCACACCTGAAATTTATGCTTTTTATCAGGAAAAACTTACCTTGGAAATATTTTCCGTCCAGACAAGCAATCTTTAGGGTTTCCGAATTGCAGATTCAGGTGAGAGTCAGATATAAATATATATTTATATATATACACACACGTATATATGCGTGTATGTATATCATATGCATACAGGGAAAAAGGTGAGAGATGAGAGAGGGTTTCAATGGAGAATATTGAAATGAGAAGGACGTGAAGGAGTACCTGTGGCGGGGTCACGTCGTGTGCGTGCTGAAACTGAGAATTTGCTACATATATGCCTGCCTCTGGGTTGCTAATTCGCCTACTCACACGATTTGGCGCGAGGAGACTGGATTTGAATCGATTTCAACTATTTGCTCCGTACTCGATGTAGAAAGCTAATCCCTCCGAGTCAGTTGAGTTTTGGCTTTTCAGTCAGACTAAGGTGGCGTTTGGGTAGCTTTTTCTATCAAAAATGGGCTTCCTAGTTACCGGCGTGGGGAGGGTTTAGGCTGTGTAGCTCAGAAGCCCATTGGAAAAAGAAGGGCAATCTACGTGAATAATCCTAAGTTTTCAAAATATTACGTCCACGAACCCGATCCAAAACTAATTACGAAAATATTTTTTTTGGACAGAAATACCCTCCACTGATATGGGTATTTACAGAAAAACTATTGAAATAGTCAAATTTATGTACGGATTTCTTTAAAAAAATTGAAGAATACCCAATAATAAAAACAATACTCAATTTTGTATATAATCCCCAATCCCCAATAAAACAAAGAATCACCTGAATTACTAATAATCACCAATACCCAGTATGACTATGAATACCCAATTTTGTTAAGAATCCCCAATCACCAAAAAAAAAACATCATGATGAATGCTAGTCAAATCAGCTCACGTTTTCCAAGAAGACCAAATCAGTCAAATCTGGTCTACTTTAATTAAGAAAACTTAATTAACATTTTAATTAAACCGCTGTTTGTAACAGCGGTTTATAGTTTAGTAAAAAAAGTTAAAATTATATCTGGTCCCCTCCTTCACTTCGGGACAATCTCAGCAAAAGCACAAGTGGGTCCCCTTTCTTCTCATCCGACCAAGACCACCATCTTCTCCGACCACACCACCGTCTTCTCCAACCATGCCGCCGATAACAGCCATTTTCGCACCCATTTCCTCTATTCTTGCCGGATCAAACCCCCTTTTGATCTCCCGCTTTGCGACATTTCTCAAAACCCCAAAACCCCCAAAACCCATTGCGGCCATTAACGGCCAAAAATCCATCCTCCCCGACCAAGACCACCATCTTCTCCAACCTCATCTCTCGCTGCCATTCTCTGACTTGCACGCCCACGTTGTTCTGGTGTAGAGCAAGAACCTTCAAGGTCCGTTAATGGCGTCATTCGATCTCCTCACCTCATCTCCACCGCCATTCTCCTCTGCAACCTCATTTCTCGCTGCCATTCTCTGACTTTCACTTCCACGTTGTTTTGGTGCAG
>JAESVK010000096.1:679530-697872 GCA_017140935.1 Hamamelis virginiana | reverse complement strand
AAACTTAATATACCCTTTAGGATTGGTTTTAGGGCATACTTCTAACAGTCTGATCGGTCAGGCATTTAAGAGCATTTAAGATCCTTTATGATCATTTATTGATCATAAAGGCCTGTCAAAAGATAACCTTAAATGCATGTCAACATTAGATGTTAGAAGACGGCCGAAAATGCCTGCTGATGTCGGAATCACTTAACTTTTTAGTGAAAGTACTGTAAAAGTACCTTGAGGAGAGGTGGACTAACATAGGGAGCTCAAACATATCACTCATTTTTCAAAAACAACCAAAAGGGCCTTTCAAAAGCATTTTTTTTTTTTTTTGAAGAGTTTATAAAAACAGAAGTGTGAAGATTTTGTTTAAACACTTCGACTTGAATCCTTTGAACTCAAAATGGGATGTAAAGTCAATATCAACTCTGATTATGATGGCTACATCCTTTGAGGTTCATAACCTCATGTATCTTCTTCAAACGTGATGATGTGCATCCCTTCCTTGGATTATACTGGCACTTCTATTTTGGTGTCAACCCAAAATACATCTTGCATGCCACCTCAATAGTTGCAAAGATTCATCGAATTTTGTAGTTTTCTTCATGATAACTTTTATTCTGGATGGTCAAGCAAACTGGCTTATGTATCTTTGATCAAATGGATTGGTTTTGTCAAAACTGATGAGTATTCAACAATGGGTAAGGGGTATTCCAAAAGGGTTCGACCACGTAGTTGGAGGGTTCAAAAAGGAGTTCGAGGAAGGCTCAGGCAATGGGCCTTGTTAGAGATTCTTAGCTAGGCTCATGTCAAATGATTTCACCAATTCCACCAAATATCACTAGATTTCGGGATTTAAAGAAAGAACAAAACATTAGGGACATAAAAATCCTCACGAAGGTAAAATTTGTCAAACAAGTAATACCTAAAAGAAAGCTACACAATAAGTTTTAGGAAGTGACAAACCTCCCAAAATGGCAAGAAACAAAGAAGCAGCAGGATATTAATGGCATGACCATAAATTTCAAGATATGATTTACCCTTATGAATTAAATGTCTTCTATTTATTTAGTTTCATACTAATTGCTCATGATAAATTAATTTTGAACCCAACACTTAATGTTTTCACAAGAATTGGACCTCACCCAATGTAACTATATGGGCTACCTACGTATCTCCACTTTGATGTCTATTTTGAAGAAACTGTGACAAGTTGTATGATGTTTGTGGAGAATCAGGTCCTCGTAGTTCATAACAATTCATTTCTTTGCTTGCTCTAATTTTTGCCTAAGCAGCCCTTTCAGGTTTTCTACTTAGCGAGCTTGATTTTTATTTGAATGCCCTAACTTTTGCCTAGGTAGCCCTTTTGGGTTTTCTACCTATCGGGCTTGATTTATTTTTATTTTTTTTTGAATGCCCTAACTTTTGCCTAGGCAGCCCTTTCAGGTTTTCTACCTAGCGAACTTCTCATTTTTTTTCTTCTTTCCTTTTTCTTTTTCTAAATTGGTGAGATGAGCAAACTTACTACTCTTTTAAATTTAAAGACAAACAGCCCCACTCGATGGCACTTGATTAATGATGCACAGACCTCACTTCTTGGTTCGAATTCTCTTCTGAGGACTAAATCTTCATCTTTTTCTAAGCCCTGGTGTACCATAACAATAACAAAGATATTATCATTATCTTATAATAATAATAAAGTCCTTTTAATCTTATTAAAAGGATTCCATCATATCTCATATGATTATAGTAGCTTCTTTCTTAAAACAAGTAAAACCCCTAATTGTCACAACTAGGGTTTTAATTATACAGAATTTAATTTGAGAAATTATTCTCACAATTCCTACCATGCATTTAACACTTTAATATGCCTAGTAGATTAATCACTATTAACCTACAATGGTGGAATAAATAATAACTCAAAATGAAAATTCTAAGAAAGAAACAATTTCTGTTTTTCAACAAAAATTTCAGAATTCAGCTACTGTTTTGGGACTAATCTTTCCTATATTAAAACTAACTTTTAAAATGTGAGAATACTCTATTTCACTAGGATTTTCAGTCCTCTTTCAAATGGCATAGGTCTCGTTTCGTGATTCCAACGTTTGGTATCACTTTAAAGCATTTTGTGACCTAAACTCCAAATCCGGGCAGATTCTAGAATTTCTTCACTAATGGCTTTATGGGGCCTAACCTAGAACGAATTTAAGTCATGGGAATACTTCAATTCACAAGGTTTTTCAGTCTTCTTTTCAATGGCAGGGGTCTCATCACTTGATTCCAACGTTTGGTATCAATTTAAGGCCTTTTGCGATAGAGAGTCAGAATTTCCAGATTTGACTCTTAATCACAAAAACCTTAATACGGCTAACCTAGGTCATAACAAATCATGGGAACTGTTCCTAGACTTAGTTAAGACCTTATATTAATGAATTCGATAGGTGGCATGCTTTGAAAATCAATAAAACCATTTTTCATAGATTTTACAAAACATACATAGTTGCTGCCCAGAAATTACAGCAACCTTGTTTAATTTTAAAACGATTTTAAAATTAATCCAAACAATATAAAATCATGTCAAAACGATTTTAACATGTTAATATATCATTAAGCAACAGCCCTAAATCATTTTAAATGAATTAAAATGTTAATACATCACATGTATTGCTCAAACTCTCAAGAACACCAAAAAGGAGTTTTTACAAAACAAGTTTCATGTAACCTACTTGTTCTTCAATTTTGATTTTCAAAAACATCAAGAATAATTTTGAAAACAATATAAACAATTTATAAACATTTTGAAGAACATTAGGTATGAAACCAAATAAAGAACAAAGCCCATTAGGGTTTCCAAAACCCTTGGGGCCGTCCACATAGTGAGAGAGAGAGAGTGAGCTAGGGTTAGGGTTTGGGTTAGGGTTTCTCAAACCTTACCTAATCCTATCATGTTAGGGTTTCCATAAACCCTAATTAGGGTTGCCTAATTTCCTAAATCCTCATTATTCAAAATAGGTAAGAATCAAATCTTATTAAGAAACTTTCCTAGTACTTGAACAATTCAAAATAGGAAACAAATATGTTGCAAGATTTGAATTAGGGTTACTAAAATAAATCAAGAAACTTTCCATATATGATTTTAGGGTTTCTTAAACCTAAAAATCAACCACCATGTCAATTGTATTAGGGTTTCAAAGAACCCTAATAGCCTCCATTGTTAACCATTAACAAAGCTCCATTAATACATTAAATTTAAACAACTTTAAATTAAGAAAGATACAAGTATCAAGATTTAATTTAAACACTTTTAAAAAAAAAAATCAAGAAACCATGTAATCATGTTAGGGTTTCTCAAACCCTAAATGCCGAATCCAAAGAGGGAAGAACCCTCATGGCCGTAAATCCCCTTAGGGTTTCCTAAACCCTATTTTGCCATTAAAAGCTAGGGTTTCTAAAACCTAAGCTTGGTGTCCAAGTTTCCAAAACAAGAACATCATCTCTTCATTCTAGGGTTTCTAAAACTCCAAGAATTGATGCATTCTAGTTTCCAAAACCAAGAAGTCTCTAAAACAAGAAGTTTCCAAAACAAAAGTTTCTAAAACCACAAAGTTTCCAAAAACAACTAGTTTCCAAAAACAAGAAAGTCATCAAATTGATCTAGTGTTTCCAAAACAACAAGATTCAATCATGGGCATTGATTTTGGGTTTCCTAAAACCCAAATCACATGAAGCCATGAATGATGAACTAACTAGGGTTTGTAAACCCTAGTAGTCGTCCAAGAAGAGAGAGAGAGGGAGAGAGGGAGCCGTCCAAGAACACTAGGCTTTCATCAAAAACCTAAAACATAAACAATCAAAAGGGTAAAACCCTATGGCCGTCTATGCTAGGGGCTGCCCCCATGTGGCCGTGACCTTAGCTAGGGTTTCCCATCAAACCCTAGTTGCCATATTGAACAAAACAATAAACAAAACCAAAACAAGATGGGAAAAACACCATGGCCGAATTCTATAGGGTTCAATAACCCATATTAAATCAATTTTAATTAATTATATCCATCATCAAGCCATCAAATATTCATAATCATGCTTGAGTTGGCTCTGATACCACTGAAAGAATATGAGCAACAAGGATTCGCAGCGGAAGGAATACAATAAAAATTTTATAGAAGATGAATCCTTACTCATAATCAAACAAAGAATCGAACTCAAACATTGGATTATGAATATAAATCAAGAACATGAATTAAACAAATTTAAAAACAAGCTTACTTGATTTGCCATTGATGAAAACTCGATCACATCCTAGCTTCAAAGTGTATGAAGCATCCAAGGTATCCACACGAACATAAGACTCCACACTTCCTTGAACCTCTACAACCCTTGAGGAGAGCCAAGCTTAGAGATGGGAGAAGGAGAAAACGACTAGGGAGAGGGGATAGCACACTAGGGCCGGCCCTTGCTTCTCTCTCTAGGGTTTTGCCTCCTTTTCTTTAATGATGAATGACTTAGTGCTAGCTTTGACCCATCATTATGTATTTATACATAATATTTCCTTTAATTATAAATTGATCCCTCTCTTATTAACTATTAATAAATAGGGTCAATGGTTATAATTAATTGGAATATTTCCCTCTCTTTAAAATGTGAAACTTACTTATGTCCTTATGTGTGTGACCCTTTGGGTTCATCCCAACCTAGCAGTGGACAGGGACATCTCTATGTCTCCCAAAATAGAAAGTTTCTATTTTTAGGTTCAATTGGAATAATTCCAATTATGCCTTCATTGATAACACTTTATCAATAGGCCTACACTGGTCATGAGTGACATCTAGCAACATATCATGACATACCCTAGGTATGGGTGAATAGCGAAACCATATGAACCCTTCATGTTACTTAATCCCTCATCCCCTAATGTCACTGTTAAGATATTCAGGCATGGTTATTAAGTCAAACCATATCTTAACAACTTGTTATGTGTTCTACAAAATATAATTCTCAATAAGATAAACTCATGAAACACTTTTCACAGTTTACCTATCACCATGGCCATGGATTTCACACTGAGAATTATCTTTGTGAACGAACCTTGACATTCTCTCTCATCAAAGATGAAAGTGATGATTCCTTCTTGCGCACTCATTTACCTTCATACATAACCCTACTAGAGCCAATGAGTACCGATTACACCCTTGTGGTTAAGGATGTACGAGATACTATCAAACTCAAGTGACCTATGCATAAGATAACTATGGTGCCTCAGGTCTAAGGATTACCAAATTAATGGTCGTAACAAAAGAATATTCTTTTGACTAATCTCTATAAGAACATTCTAGCAGATCATGTTCAGTGTACATATTCTCTAATATGCACCCAAAGATTAACTATAGTGTCACTACACCGATAGGAAAGACTACCTATCCTCCCATTGGAGCCAGTTTAAATCTGTGCTACTCTTAACGGTTTATTAAATATCCACTTTAATAAACCTATGAGTAGGAACTTGTTTAGAATAAATGTGTACTAGAAATATGAGTCTCCATATCTCAACAACTTTGAGATACATATTTCTTCTATCATTTATTCATGGACCTTATCATATATATATAAATACATACGATAAGTTGTACCTTCAAATACATATAATATGAAATTGATATGCCCTTTAGGATTGGTTTTAGGGCATACCTCTAACAGGAGCTACCCAAGCACTATCAGAGATGGGGTAGATGATACCCACATCCAACAACTTCACGACCTCTTTCATAACCACTTCCTTCATGTTGGGATTGAGTTTTCGATGCATTTCCCATGAAGGCATAGCTCCCTCCTCAAGATGGATTCGGTGCATACAAATCGACGGATCTATACCCTTAAGATCGGCAACCGACCATCCTATGGCTTGCTTATGCTCATCCAGAATTTTCATGAGCTTACACTCCTGCTCTATACTCAAATCAGAAGCAATGATAACCGGAAGAGAGTCATTGGCACCTAGAAACATATACTTAAGATTAGCCGGTAAAGGCTTCAACTCAAGTTTCGGGGCAACCTCTAAAGATGTAGGCATGGAGGTACTAGACAATTGAGGCAAGGCCTCAACTTTAGGCTTCCAAGGTAGGTTACCTAATGCAGGAGTAGACTCGAGAATCTGATTCACCTCAAGAATAGACTGGTCAATATCGAAATCTTCATAATTAAAATGTGCCAGACATGACTTTAAAGGATCCTGGGACAACATAAAAGGCAAAGCCTCCTCGACTGCATGATCAATGACATCTACAAACGAGCACTCCTCAAAGTGATGAGGGTGCGTTACAGCATGGTACACTTGAAGCTTATCCTTCATATTACCAAATGAAACTTCCATGATACCCGACCGACAATGTAGGACTGCATTTGCAGTTACAAAAAGAGGTCTACCTATGATTACTAGAATTTGGGGTCTAGCGGTATTCATAGGCTCCATATCAAGAACAATAAAATCAGCAGGAAAAACGAATGACTCGATTTTAACTAAGACATCCTGTAAAATACCTCTAGGAACCTTGGTGGACCTATCAGCAAATTGTAAGACAGTGGGTGTAGGCTTGAGCTCACCGAGCTCCATCTTCTCATACACAGAGTATGGAAGGATATTCACGCTTGCCCCATTATCGATCAAGGCCCGATCTACATAATGACTTCCTAAGAAGCATGGAATAGTAGGAGTACTCGGATCTTTACGTTTTACAAGGACGTGGTATTGAACCACAGCACTAGCCACATCTGAAAAGACCGCTGATTTGGCAAAATGCACACGCTCTTTGCGCTGCTGAGTACATAGGTCCTTCAAAAATTTAGCGTATGAGGGAATCTGCTTAATAGCATCTAAGAGTGGCAGGTTAATGTGAACTTGTTTAAACACCTCTAACATCTCACTCAAAGACGCACCTTTCTTTTTCCCTCTCACTGGTGCCATCAAAGCCGATGGAAACGGAGCTTTTGGCACATATGATGCCACTGGGTTATCAGAATTGGAGGGAAAGTTATCCCTCTCAGGCGCACCCATTACACTCTTCCCTTTCTCTTTCTCACTATTTTTCTTCTCACTCACTTCCCCAGCTTTAGGAACTCTAGATGAACTCTCATCCCCATTTACTTTCTCCCCAACCCTATTATCAACAACTTTACCACTCCGCAGAGTGGTGACAGCTTTTACCTCCTCATGATATTGAGAGTCCTGTGAAGACGAACTCTTGGCCAAATGCACGCCTTTGGGGTTATTGATGGGTTGACTCGGAAGTCTTCCCTCCTTTCGACGGCTCAGAGTAGCCGCGATTTGCCCCACTTGGGTCTCTAATTTAGCAATGGTTTGTGAATGAGTGCTCAAGAGTTGGCTATTAGCTTCTATATTTTTCAGAGCTGTAAGGACTTGCTCTTCGAAAGCACTATTCTTTTGGCCTTGAGATGGGTGAGAATGGTTGACATTTTGGATTTGGGATTGAGACTGAAGATGAGGTGGTCTATAAGGTGGTGCAGCATTAGGATTACTCCCTTGGAAGTTAGACCTAGGGGCCTGCTGATAAGAGTGACTCGACCCTTGGATTTGGTTTCATGTCCCTTGGGAAGGTTGAGACCACCGCAAGTTAGGGTGACTCTTCCATCCCGGATTGTAGGTATTCGAATAAGGGTCACTCTTTGGGTTAGAAAACCCTTGAGCTGCATTGACCTGTTCCTAGACCTGTTCCTGGATTGTAGGTATTCGAATAAGGGTCACGACAGAGTGTCATAACTAACATCTGCACAGATATCACACACCGCACTCACTGGAGTCACAGATAAAGAAAAAGTCCTAGGTGGTTGACCTTGAGCAGCAAGCAGTTGATCCATTTTCACGGACAATGCCGCCACTTGTTGGTTTATGAATGTGGTACTCTCTACCTCATATACACCCTTCCTAGAATTAGAGGTCGAAGATGAACCTCTATCATTTTGATTCATCGAGGCCATAATGACAGAATCCTCACTGAGAATTTCAAATAAATCCCATGCCTCCTCAGCACTCTTCCTCAAAATCGCACCTCCACTCGCAGAATTCACTAGATATTATCCTTAGCACATAAACCCTAAAAGAACGACTGGACAACTTGCCAATCAGGAATACCATGATGGGGACACAATCGAAGGAGTTCCTTCATTTTCTCCCATGACTCATGAAACGACTCGCCCTCTCTCTGAACGAAATGGGTAATAGCATACCTCATTTGAGTGGTACGACCAATAGAGTAGAACCTAGCCAGAAATAATGTCTGAAGGTCAGACCAAGTGGTGACAGGCTCTGTGGTCCTAAGGGTGTTAATCCAGGTCTTGGCTTTATCTCACAGAGAATACGAGAATAGATGGAGTTTGATGGCATCAGCAGTGAGGCCCTGAATTCTAATGGTGGAACAAATCCCTAAAAACTCAGTAAGATGATCGTATGGATTCTCCCTATCCAACCCATAGAAGGTCGGTAACATCTGAAGTGTGGCATGTCGAATCTCGTACTGGACGTTTTCAATATTGGGAATTTGAATGCAGGAAGGTGGAGTTAATGCACCAGGCATAAAGTGATCTCTAATCATCCTAGGTGCTGGCTGGACTTGCTGTGGAACTACAACAGGTCGAGGTGGGTCTTGACCTTGATTTTCCATTGGATTATCAAACTCTGACCTTAGATCGGGTCGACTAGCTCGAAGAGACCGTAATGTACTTTCTAACTCTAGGTCAAGCGGTTGTAGGTACAGGACACCGACCTTCTACCGTGCATGCAAATAACCCCCAGATGAATGGAATGCAGTGAGTGAATGCAATATATTACAAAAATAAAATTGTGATGAGAAGATACTCCCCTCGGTTCCGATTGCTAATCTTTACGCGGTCCTATCCAAAACTTTGACACCTGGGCAAAATTTTTATTTTTAAGCAATTTGGCCTTTGGCCTTAGCGCGCAAAATCTTCAGCGAACCTGTAAGTCAACAACCTGAACTGAGAAAAAGGGAAGATAAGTAGAAACAAGAAAATAAAATCCTAAACTACAACTAAAACAAGATTCATCGTAAATTCTATAACCGTGCAATAGTCCCCGGCAACGGCGCCAAAATTTGATCTGTCCAAACGAGGGAGGTTATTTCCCTGTTTGTGATCAATATTTAAATTTATAAAACTACTCGTGCTTGTAACCTCAATTCGTTAGAAAAGTAATCAGTGCACGGGTGTCGAACACAGGGACTAATGGCTGAGTTATGAGAAGTTATTACGAATCCGATTTTAGTTACCAAACAATTTCTTGATTTGAGAGTTGGTTGTTTGTTTAAACTAAAGAGTACAAAAAAATGATTAATTCAAATTAAAGGAAAACCTCGGGTTTTGAATCCACTTTAGCTAGGGATTTATTATGCATATGATTAACGTAAAGATTTCGCAATCGTTTATGATTGATGATGATCTAAACTACAAGATTAAACCATCAAAAATACTATAATTTCGTTCACGTAGTAAACTCATTCAAACAAGGCATAACCTGTCAAGCGAAGCATGCACAAGTTATCCTAGTTAGGCATGAACAGACTATATGAACCTAAGTATATCCAATCGATTCTATTGCACAACTAATATGTATGAAATCACAGAAAACCTTCCCATTCAAATATATAAAATTGTTGAAGAACGGATTGCATAAAATGGCAATCTCTCAGAGTTGTACAATTATCATAAACCTATTACAAAACCTTAAACATTAATCAAAACATAATCAAACCACTAACAAAGCTTCATCTACACCCAAGGAGAAGAGTTTAGCTGCTCATGATCGGGCTGAATCACCGGAGATCTTCGTTCATTCCATGTGCAGCCAAAATCTCAGTAGAATGGTATGAAAGAGATGAAAAATCGTCAATGGAGGCTAGGTCACAGTTTGTGATGATTCGGGGTCCTCATTCTGTCTCCAAAAGGTGCTTATATAGTGCTTCTCAGCCTTCCCAGCCAAAACCCCTCGGAATAGCAAGTCTGGAGTTGCTAAAATATACTTCAATTTGATTTAGGAAACTTCCCGGGCTCATTCCTATAGATAGGTGTAGCCCTATCGATAGGCCTATGACCCTATCGATAGGTACTATTTGCAGCTACTTGATTTATGCAGAATTATAATCCTGAAGCCATTACCTCTCGATAGGCTTAGTGCTCTATCGATAGTCCTATCGATAGGCTTGATACCCTATCGATAGGATTGTCTTGAAAAATCAGTTTTTGCTCGATTCTGCAGCTTCCTTCGCTTGGTAGTCATCCTAGCATGCATCCATTACTTCATTTCATTCGAAAACTCTCTTGATGGTTGAAAAGCTCAGTTTACTGGCGAAATTAACCTACAAAGGATGAAAACACATGTAAGACTAAAAACTAACGAAATCAATGTATTTACGGTGCGATTATACCCGAGATTAGTTTCCAAATCATTGAAAAATGAAGCTTGATTGCAGAGCAATCAGGAATCCACTTAGATTGGGTTTTGAAAAAGGAAAGGAGTTTGAGAAAAACTGTGAGTCGCCACCTTATTTTTAAGGAATAAGGAAACCATAAAAAGAGTTTTATTTTCAATAAAACAGCGACTCCATATTTTGGAAAAAGGCATAGTCTTCGAATCAAAGTTGGAATCGGGGGCTAAGTTATGAGATAGGAAGGTTCCAGAACACATCCTATAGGCACTTATCTCACCCTAATTAAAGGTCTCCTAATTACATTTGGGCATATGAAAATCTTATAAAAACAACCCTAATTATCTAATCAACCAAGAAAATATGGATAATAATACATAATAAACACTAAATAAATAAGGAAAAAAAAAAAAGCAAACAAAACCCTAAAGACCTTAGGAGACACACAGTCAACCTAAGGTTGGACTTGCGCCCTAGTGGCTACCTACGTACTTTATCAATATCCTGATAGAGATTAAAGTCCATCGTAGTTCGAATACCTAGGACTCATCCTAAGATAGGGAACTACCTTCAATTATCTTTTAAGATTTATCTAGAACTCTAATCGAGAGAGACTTCTTTTTCAAACAAAACTCCTTTCAAAGGACAATTCTTTTCTAATCACACTTCTTTTCCAAATCAAATTCTTTTCTTATCAAAATACCTTTCAAGAGAGTCTCTTCTAGACTAAAACTCTAACTAAACCAAAAAAATTGACTTTTGAGGATAATCCCTTAGCTCAAGAGAGTTCTAGGGAGGTAGGACACCTCACCTAGTCCTAGGGTCTCTAAAATACCTTTCCTACTTGTATCTAGACGCTAACACTAACTAAAACACTTCCTAAACATACTAACAAAAATGGACATTAACTTAAACACATCTAAATATGCAAAACAATCCTAGAATGATACAAAAAGTGATCCTAACATTTGCTATGTTGTCCTAGAATCAATTTCTAACCTAAATGCCTAAGACATACATTAAACTAAGGTAGTTAAAGGATGTTTAAGCTGCTAAACAGCGGTTTAAACATACCTAAAAAAAAAACCTTAATGTAATGTCAAAACATACAAAAATAATCTAACAAATGATGCGTGCTTCCTATAATGCAAATATGTGATAAAATGCAATAACAACACAAATTCATGCTCAAATATGAATATCAAAACATCAAAGGCCTCAAAGATAATCACAAGGGAAGAAACTCACCTTGGTAAGCTCCCTTGAACCATTCATTAATCAAACGATCAAAGCACAATATACCAATGATCATCTATACTCACATATAAACATAAATATAAAATGTTCATGCTGGAATCAACATAAGACTATGCGAGACTTTCTATATATGCAAAAAAAAAACAGTAACTAGACACTTACTAACCATGCTTGAGCACAACAAATAAAGCTACATTGAACATGGTTCATAGTATCATGGATTCCCATGATAAGCCATAGGCTAAATCATGTAATAACCCATGATTTTATGATCCTTATACAAAAGACAGCAACTTCAAATTATTAACATGCGCTCTAAACATGAAATAACTAATGAAAAACAACCCTGAGACATATTCCTAACATGCATACATAAACTAAGAACTTTTGCGATTCAAAGGACAATACTGCCCCTTAAGTCACAAAAGACCTAACTACCTATCAAGCCTGACTCAGAATGTAGTGAAACTTGACAGGGACATCTATGGACTCCCTAAAATCCTAATGCAAAAAGAACCGACTCAATCTGACATAAAAACCTACATGCGATAACGATCTCTATCTAACTGTTCAAAAGGGTATTATGGGCAACTTAGGGTCTCAATACCCTATTTCACCTCAAATCACAGGCGACCATCCATGACTCTACTCAGGGTCAAAAATGGATGTCTACACCACCATACTAATTTTATTAGGGTTTCAAAGAACCATAACATCCATTGTTAACCATTAACAAAACTCCATTAATCATACAATTTTAAACTACTTTAAAATCAAGTATTGAAAACATTAAGATTCAATTTTAAACTCTTTAAAAATTAATCAAGAATGTAACCAACATTATCTAGGGTTCTAAACCCTAGTAGCTGAATCCAATGGGGTGTGAAAACCCCATGGTCGTGAGTCCTTAGGTAGGGTTACCTAGACCCTAAGTTGCCAAAACATGCTAGAGTTTCTAAAAACACAAGCAAAGTATCCTAGTTTCCAAAACAAGAATATCATCAATTTATTCTAGGGTTTCACAAAACTCAAGAATCAACCATGGCCATTTATCATAGGGTTTACAAAACTTTAATCACAAATAACCAAATTAAAGAACCAACTAGGGTTAAGAAAACCCTAGTGGCCAAATCCCATGAGAGAGGAGAGAGAGAGGGGGCCGAATCCATCTATTAGGGTTTCACCAAACCCTAATATGCCAAACACCCAAGGGAACAAATTTCAAGTGGCTGAAATCCCATAGGGGACAGTCCCCATGGCCGAAACTTCATGCTAGGGTTTCTAAGCAAACCCTAGTTGCCAAATAAAGAAACAAAACAAGGATTCATCAAGCACAAACCCTAGAGGCTGAAATCTAAATGGGTTCAAGAACCCTAGTTAATTGATTTTAACTAATTATAACCATTCTAAGCCATCACTAATTCATGATCATGCTTGAGTTGGCTCTGATACCACTTAAAGGATTTGATGAACTAGGATTCGCAGCGGAAGACATACGATAAATTTTTTTATATAAAACTTGAATCCAATCATCACAATCAATCCAAGACACAAACACAAGCATAGGATCATGAATATAAATCAAGAACACATTTAAATAAATTTAAACATACTTACTTGATTGCCTTTTAATAAAACGTTGAATTGAATCCAAGATTCAAAGTGTATGAAGCCTCAAGGTATCCACACGAACTCAAGACTCTTCAAAGTCCATGCACTTGATCAACCATTGAACAAAGCAAGCTTGAGAGAGAGAGAGAGAAGATCACGGCCAAGGGGTGGGAACCTCCTAGGTCACGGCCACTAAGGTGTGGGTCTCTCTTCCATTTAGGGTTTGAGTAGACTTAGTGCTAGCATGCATTCATCCTCTTGTATTTATAGATAAATACTAGGGTTTCTAATATTGCAACTTAGTCCTCTTTAATTAACAATTAATTAAAGAGACTACATAAGTTACATTAATTAGAAACTTACCCCTCTCTAAAGAGCTCTCTTGTGTCCTTTATATGTGTGACCCTTTGGGTTCACCCCAACTTAGTAGTGGACAGGGACATCTCATGTTCCCTAAAAATAGAAACTTTCTATTTATGGTTCAATTGGAACAATTCCAATTTTTCCCTCAATGATAATACTTTTTCATTAGGCCTTCACTAGTCATGAGTGACCTCTAGCAACATATCATGACGTATAGGTGAATAGTAGAACTAAATGAACCCTTCATGTTACTTAATCCTTCATCCCCTAATGTCACCGTTAAGAAAATCAGGTATGGTTATAAGTCAAACCATATCTTAACATCTTATTATATGTTCCACAAAATATAATCTCAATAAGATGAACCCGATGAAACTCTTTCACAGTTCACCTATCACTCTGGCCAGAGATTCAATATGAGAATTATCTTTGTGAACAAATCTTGACATTCTCTCTCATCAAAATGAGAGTGGTGATTCCTTCTTGCGCACTCATTTACCTTCATACATAACCACTAGAGCCGATTATATCCTGATGGCTAAAGATGTACGAGATACTATCAAACTCTAATAATTTATGCACAAGATAACTATGGTGCCTCAAGTCTAAGGATTACCATTCGATAGACATAACATAAGAATATTCTTTTGACTTAAACTCCATAAGAATATTCTTAAGATCATGTTCAGTGTACATGTTCTCTAACATGTACCCACAAATTAACTATAGTGTCACTACACAGATAGGAAAGACTACCTATTCTCTCATTGGAGCTAGTTTAAATCTGTGCTACTCTTAGTGATTTATAAATGTCCACTTTAATAAACCTATGAGTATAAATTCTTTAGAATAAATGTCCATGAGAAATATAAGTCTCCATATCTCAACAACCTAAGATATATATTTATCTTATCATTTATTCATGGACTTTATCATATATATATTTAAATATACAAGACAAGTTAAACCTTTTAATTAATGTAATATGAAATTGATATGCACTTTAGGATTGGTTTTAGGGCATATCTCCAACAATAACAAACCCTAATCATGCATACCATTTAAAATATCAAAAAAAGAAATCATATCATACTTTTTAACATGCTAACAAATAACATGCTTACTAACATGAAATAATAACTGCCATGCATGAAATAACAATGCATGCATGCAAACCCTAATATGCAACTAACATGTAAAACCCTAACATACATACTACCATGCAAACCCTAATATGCACACTAATTCTAATATGCATTACTAATTCTAATTAACATACATTACTAATACTAACATTCATTACTAATCCTTAACATGCATTCATGTAAACCCTAACAAAATCTAGAAGAAATAAGAAGAAGTTGAAAAAGAACTAAGACTTATGAACTATAATGCAACAAATAAAAATCCTAACATGCTTCTATACTATTAAATAATTAAAAAGGAATAGAGAATAAGAAGAAAACTTTCCTTTATAGCTGTTGTAGTTCTCCTCTTAGCCTCCTCAAGTAAGCCTCCAAGAACTTTCCAGCAAATTCAATATTTTAAAGCCCTAAGCTAAAGCTCCTAATTGCATCATATAATTGTATATTTCTCATGCATTATTCCCACCATTTTTTGCATACTTGAGCCAATTTTACTTGTAAATAGTTGTTTTTTAAGTTTTGCCTTGTTTTTGTGCCTTGCAGGTTGAATGCGCTAAAATGGATATCTTTTGCATGCAAAGTGAGAGCTTTGAGTCAAGCCTTGGAACTCTTCAAAGGTTATGGGACTTATATAACATACTTCTAAGTGTGTCTAGATGCCACATATCAAATTTCAAAGCTAAATGCCAAGTGGTTTGGGAGATATGGGCAAATGAAGTACCAAAAAGCGACCAATCTGGACATTTTGGAAAAAAATGTTTCTCCCTAGATTGAATTTGACAATAAGACCACCATAATTGAAAAGAAGACTTCTCAAGCTTCGCGTGCATATAAAGAACGTCCAAATCCGACTCCGGATGAGAAAGTTACAAGCATTTGAAGTTGGAGCACTTTTTTAGGCTATCTGGCAAAGGGAGGACCGGTCCTGGCTATTTGGGACCGGTCCTGGGCTTGAAATCTTGCATTTTGATGGTCAGAGAGTGCTAGGACTGGTCCTGGCATAAGTGGGACCGGTCCCAGAGCTCAATTTTGCAGTAGTTTGGTTTGTAATTTGTGTTTTTAAGCTAGGGCACCTTGGTCTTTCACCCTCTGGTTTGATTGTAACCCTAGAGGGGGATATAAAGGCACGTTTTGCTGCTGGAGAGGCACTCTCTCACTTATTCTTAGCTTAGTTCCTTAGTTTAACCTAGGTTTTCTTAAGCTTTTTAGGAGTAGTTTAGTTTAATTTAAGTTTCCAACTGATATTTGTGTTATCTCTCTTTTATAAGCTTAGTTTAGGTTGTTGTTCCCTTTTCATTTCAGTTGTATTGATACATTATCCTTTGATAATCAATAGCTTAGCATTTATTTCAAATTTTATGCATTTATTGTTCATTTGTGTGCATTTATCATCTCTTATGGCTAGCTAAACATCAAGGAGGTGAGTTCTATGGTGGATGTCTTCTCTAAATCATAGGTAAATGTTATTCTCTCATCTTATAAACCTTAATGTTTATGGAATGATATTTAATATTCTCTAATCTAATGAATCCATGTGGTGTCATATTCACGATCATTGTATGACCAGTAAGTTGTGATATTTTAGTTCTTGAGCACATATGCATGCCAGAGCACATATGCATGCCACATGTTTGTTAAAATGTCAAAGAGAATATTAGGTTTTATCCCGTCATTAGTATTTCTCAAATTGAGCTTTTTTTGTCAAATCTTCAATCAAAGACCATTCTTCAATGGATCCAAAAGATGAGAATCCCTTTTTCAAATGCTTTTAAAGTTAAATCCCCCATCAAAGACCATTCTTCAATGGATCGTAGATGAGAAATCATCGTGAGAAATACATTTATCAAAGGTTTGGAAAGAATGAATCCATAGGACCCATCTTCTTTACTTATTTAGTTTTCATTTGCAATTTGCCATCAATTTAGCACAAACAACTCTCAACAATCAAAACCCCCATGATTTTACACTTTCTTTGCATTCTTTGGTTTGCAACACCTAAGGATCATTTAGACCTGTTGTCCCAAATATATAACCCTAGAGGGGGGTGAATAGGGTTTATGGCAAACTTTTGCTAATAATTACCAAATAAAATTATGGTTCAATTACTAAGCAATGGAAGCAAATATATATGAACAAGTAATTGAAATGAGACAAGGGATAGAGAAATCAAATACAACGATTTAACGAGGTTCGAACTCCACCTACTCCTCGCCTTGTGCCTCAGCCCAAGGATTCCCAACAATCCACTAAGGATTAGCTCCTTCAAGGTGGAGAAACCTTTACACGATCTTCTTTATCCTAGGTGGAAGATCCTCACCTAAGCTCACAAAGAACTTGTACAATGGCTCATAAATAACTCCTCAAGAATAGATGAAATACAAATTTAAGCTCTCACTAATATCTCTCAAATAGATGAACTAGATTGGCTTCAAGAGAGTATGATGATTTTAACTAAAATCACACAAGAATGATGTATACTATGTTGGCTTGAGTTTGTGTATGATCATTAGTTCATTCAAGACTCATATGATGAGTATTAATAGCCCCAATAATGAATATGGTCGTTTAGAGATAAAATAAAACCGTTAAAAACTAGTTGTTATGAACTGCCAGGTCGATTAGTCGACTAGGCACATGTGTTAGTCGATTAGAATGTTAAGAATTCAAAGCAATTTTGTTCCCGGGCTCGGTTAGTTGACTAGGCAACATTGCTTAGTCGACTAGACAGGTCAAAATTAGTTTATAAAAATTTCTCAAGCACGGTTAGTCTACTAGACTAAGTGGTTAGTCGACTAGCTCTTCTGCATTTCCAAACTTTGGCTACTGGAGTGTCTTTAGTCGACTAGACAAGATAATTAGTTGACTAGAGAGCTCTTTAGTCGACTACTCTATATGTTTAGACGACTAGGCTCAGAAAATTCAAGACGTTAGCTACTGGACCATGTTTAGTCGACTAGACTAAGGTTCTTAGTCGACTAGTCATGCTCTTAGGCTAAAGAACTTGATTTTCTTAAGTCTAAATTAACTTGTTACATCTAGGATAGTTAAGTAAGCATTCAAAAGCATTTTTGACTAAGTTCAAAATATTTTTCAAAGATTAGTATGCCAAAGCTGTAAGTGTAAAACATTTTGACTTTTGAGTTCATATAGCCCACTATGACTTTCAATCAATTTTTGACCAAAATGTGATTTTCCAAAGTTAAAACCTATGGTCTTTAAGTCATAGTCAATTGAGCCAATTAATTCATCCTAAAGAGAGATTCACAATAAAGATTCATAAGCACTCACATAAGAATAAAAGAAAGATCTTCATAAATGAATCTTCAAGTCTTGTGCTTGGCTTGTGCTAGGCTTCATCTTTGACTTCAATAATATTGTAGCTCTTTGCTCCATGCTCCTCAGTGAATGTTCAACAAATTCACTTGAGCTTAGCTTTAATGATGGATGAGCCTTCTTCAATTGACAACATGAATCATGTTCTTATATATATATATATATATATATATATATATATATATATATATATA
>JAESVK010000096.1:665520-679520 GCA_017140935.1 Hamamelis virginiana | reverse complement strand
TATATATATATATATATATATATATATATATATATATATATATATACTATAATGGATAAATAAGAAGTATAGGATAATGTCAATTAACCAACAAGGTTAGTCAAATAATCACTCAATAATATTTAGCAATTAACAATAGTGAATAACAAAGTATTCATATGCATAATTGAATATACATAGACAATGTTTGAGCACAATTTGCATATAGAATAAATAAATCAATCAATGATTTGTGGCTCCCCCTAACAATAAGCATATAAAGATACTAAAGATTATCATTTAAAGTATATGCATATTTTAGGTAAAACAAATCAATATATGATGTAAAGAATTCATAATAAACACTTAATCATATGTATATTCCAAACAATCATTCATATGCATATTTCTTGTATCATGGATGTGTTTTACCACAATTCATGTTTGCAAATATACACAAGAATACTTGCAAATATACAAAAGATGCAAATCAAGTAAAATCACAATACAATGATTGTTATCATCAAAATCAACCAACAAGGGTGGAAGCCATAAGGCTAACAATCTCCCCATTTTTGTTGATGACAATCATTGTGTAAAATATTGCATATGAGAGTGAATATATCAACTAAGGATTTGTAGCTCCCCCTATCAATATGCATAAATAAAATGATACCGATAATATTTAAGCATGAGCATATTGTAGGTATCAAATCCATATATGATTCATATTCATTTCATCATGCATATTTTACCAATACTATGCATAATAAATATTATATCAATGATTATGCATATTTATCCCCCATTGGCATTAACAAAAAGATACCAATTAAAGGCAACAAAGAAGAGAACAAAAGTTCAAGAAATAAGTCATTATCTCCCCCAAAAAGAATACATGGGTTTGAAAAGGATTTTTCTTCTTTTCACATAAAGAAATACCAATTTAAAAGAAACAAAAAGATACCAATTGATGAAGATACCAATTAATATCAATTGTTGATTAACAAATGCAATAAATAATGATAATAACAAGAGTAAGATACCAATTTTATAATCTCAAAATATCCAAGCTCAAAGAGAGATAAATCATCAAATTTAATCAACATATATAATAAGCATTGAGGAAGCAATAAAATTTTAAAGCTCTCAAAGTATTTTTTTTCTCTTTTAAAACAATGCTTATTTTTGAAAAAGATTTTTCATAAAATAGACAAAAAGGAATCAAGTTCAAAAGAACAAGGAAACAAGTTTAACTAACTCAAAGTGATATCCACAATCAAAGTAAGTTAAACTATTAACTTGATGGTTTAAACAAGAGTGAATCATCAAAAGGCATTAAGAAATCATAAAGACTTGAATGTACTTATGCCAATTGGTTTAAGTTATGTTCAACCATACTAAGATAAATAAATATCAAAATGAATCATCAAAATATTATCTTTAGCAATAGACAAAGATAATTTCAAGAGTTTAAAAAAAAAAATGACATTGCTAAGACAATGTTTTATTTGAAAAAAAATCTCTATCTTTTGCAACAAAATATTTTCATAAAGATTTAGGCTTCAAAAATCAATCATTCATATATAGCAAGAGATTAGGCAAATGTATATCATCAATAAACATCAATACATCATATTGATAGACAAACAATACATTTATGACATTTGCTTCCAATCATCATGCTAATACAAATATATGTCAATAATGATCACAGAAATATCATTTTTAGCAATAAGCCAATAATAAACAATGTTATAGCTCCTAAATCATTGCATAGCTATTCTCATCATCTTGCAATCAAAATTAGCAAGCTTCAAGCATATAATTCATCAATTTGAATTATAAGCACATGACATAGAATGAATTATAAACAAGAATTTAAAAATAAATTCTTACAAATTACCAACCAAAGTTGATTTCAATTCCTTTCATCTTTGAAGAGTTGATGATGGATTTCCTTGACTAGTGATCTTCATCATTCATGATTGAAATAGTGAATGTCCTCCATCATCAATGATTTGTATGCATGACTTCATCATTTCTTTGCCATACAAAAATAGGTTCCTTTTTTTATCTAAGCACACAAATATTTCTCTTCCAAAGTATCAATAAACAATGATAATTATCATAATCAAATATATGCTCAAAATATTATAAAGAGAGAATATGTAATTATGAATAAGAGATAAGCATGATTCATTACAAGGGAATGCAAAATAGTTTAATGTCATTTTCGGACTCATGGTAGTTTATAGTCCATTTGGACTATAAGGAATCAAACACTATGTGAGATAGGATCATCCTTCCTAACCCATATAGTTTTCACCTTTGGTTGCTCCATTCCAACCTTAGGATGCATAGACCTATACTAATGACTATCATGGGGTCCATAATCATATGGAGTCCTTCTATAGTCTCTCAATAGGTAAAAGCATTAGGATGCATAGACCTATACCAATGACTATCATGGGGTCCATAATCATATGGAGTCCATCTATAGTCTCTCAATAGGTGAAAGCATTTAGGTATAATATTCCCCTTTTTACCACAATGATGGCAAGTAGGAATAAATCTAGGAGAATGATCAATATGTATAGATTTATGCACAATTTTCTTAGGTTTGTTCTTCAAGCCATATCGTCGACTCTTATCTACAAAAGTCTTGGCTTTAGGCTTTGGGCAATTGGGACGAATGTGTCCCTTACCTCCACAATTATGGCAAGTATGAATATACTTGGGTCTTGCCTTGATAACAAAGGGTAGCTCTTTAGATTTTGAAGTATGAACAATTTTTGAAAAATCTTTTCCCTTTTTTCAAAGATTCTCTTTCTTTTCTAAAGGAAAATTTTTCATTGGTCAAAGAAACATTTTCATTTTCACAAATTTTCAAATTTTATTTAAGACTCTCAATTTCATTTTTCAAAATAGTATTTTCATTTTTCAAATCCTCAAAATCATTTGATGAAATTGATATAGAGGGAATGTCTCTCAAAACCTTAACTTCTTTAACCAAAGTTAAATTTAGCTTTGAAGAGCCATTTTCTCTTTTGAAATGGATGACAATTCACTCTTCAAAAATTTCTGAGATTTCTTCAAAGCACTATTTTTCTTGTAAAGTTCTTCACATAAATATTGAAGTTTTTCATAAGACAATTTATCATCAAAATCTTCGTCATCAAAATCATTCACACATCTAGGAGAAGTAGATTCACCAGAATCATGAATATGTTCACCAAACCAAGAACCATTTTCAAAATCCATTCTATCAAATAACAAATAATCAAGTTTGCAAATATCTTTAGCTCAAAATATAATAAAATGAAGAGCACCTGCTCTGATACCAATTGTTGTCCCAAATATATAACCCTAGAGGGGGGTGAATAGGGTTTATGGCAAACTTTTGCTAATAATTACCAAATAAAATTATGGTTCAATTACTAAGCAATGGAAGCAAATATATATGAACAAGTAATTGAAATGAGAGAAGGGATAGAGAAATCAAACACAACGATTTAACGAGGTTCGGACTCCGCCTACTCCTCGCCTTGTTGTGAACCAGCGACCTAGGGATTTGGAGGCCGTTCACTTTGATCATTTTGGATTGTGGATGATTTTTATCCTTCTCGATTTATCCTTCTCTATTATCCACTCAAGATTGGGTTTTGAAAAAGGATAAGAGTTTGTGAAAAACTGGGAGTCGCCACCTTATTTTTAAGGAATAAGGAAATCATAAAAAGGAGTTTTATTTTCAATAAAACAAATGACCCCATATTTTGGAAAAGCATGATCTTCGAATCAAAGTTGGATTCGAGGGCTAGGTTATGAAGTGGGAAGGTTCCAAGGAACTCTTTGTAGGCACCCACCTCACCCTAATTAAAGGTCTCCTAATTAATTTTGGGCTTTATCAAAGTCTCATAAAAACAACCCTATCATATCTAATCAACCAAGAAAGTAGTGTAGATAATACTAGATAATAGATAATAATAATAAAAAAGAATCAAAATCCTAAAGACCTTAAGAGACATAGAGTCCTCCTAAGATTGGACTTGCGCCCTATTGACAGCCTACGTACCTTACCAATTTCTTGATAAGAATCAAAGTCCACGTAATTCGATTACCTAGGACTCTCCTATTGTAATAAACCACATAATTGAATAGACTCTATCATATCTAGGACTCTAGCTTCCAGAATTGGAGTTTGATTAAAACACTTTTTCATGATGGATGGAATTTCATTCCAATTTGAATTCTTTCAAAATCACTTTTTAGAATCCTTCTCGAAGTAGATTCCTAAATAAAAAAGAACTCTATTCCTATTGTAATTTTTACAACAAAGAACAGTCCTAAGTGGGGTCAAGTGACCCCCCTAATCCTAAGGTTTCTAACTACTCCTAAGTTAGTCTAAATACAAGAAATACTAACTATATGCATGCTGGAATTTCTGGAAAATATACTAAAAATGCAATAAATAATGTAACCTACGCATGAAAAATGTCCTAAATGCAAACTAAGTTATCTATGTGAACCTAGGCATATTTCTATATTAGTTTTGACCCTAAAAAATGATTTTTAATTCACTTTAAGGTTACTTTTAAACCTTGGACAGATTTAAATGCGATCAAAAAGTGGAATCAAAACCCATTAAAATAAAGAATAAAAAAAGGTGTAAATGATCTAATATGCAACCTAATACGATATAGTAAGATTACCACATGTAAAACTATACAAAAAGTGATTTAAAAATGGTGATTAAGTCACATTAAAGTGGATATTCAAATCTGGACAAATTTGAATACACACTTTAAATGGCTTTAAAACCATTATTAGTTCACCAAAAATAAGTATTAATATGCATACTAAACAATAAACTAAGACCCTATATGCAAAACTATTTTAAACAATCAAAACTCTACTAAGTTAATCATGCAAATCTTATGAACCCAAAAAAATTACTTGCTAACCAATATATATGCAACTAACCTTTAATTCTAACCTTTGAATACCCAACTTAGGTATCCATCCCTAGTATGGTATGGACATAGGAGAAGAATGAAAGAGAAGAAGAAAAAGAAGAAGAAGAAGAAATATGCAAACTCTTATCAAAACACCATGATTAATTATTACTAACCTTTTTGCCTTCTTTTCCTTTGCTCCTAGCTTCTTTTTTAACCTCCAAAGACTTCAAAAATGTGGCTAAGATTGCTATGGGGGGGCTGGTGCAATGCTCCAAGCCTCTACTCTCCAAATTAGCTCTCTAAATGTCTTATGTGTTTTTTTAAAACTGATTTCAGGGCTCTCTATTTATAGGAAGCTTCAAATTGATCAATGTTTCACATTGAAACCCTTAAGAATGATTCAAGGGCCACAAAACAGTCTTCCAAGGTCTTCAAGTTCGTCCCAGAGTCCCCAAGGCCGAGCTAGACACTTGGCAAAGTCCTAGGAATCCAAAAGACTGAAAAATAGCAGGTATAGGCTAAAATCTCGGATAACCATCCACATTGGGACGGTTGGCCATCCCTTATGGACGGTTGGCCATCCCTTGGGGGATGGTCATTGAGCCTCCAGCCCAATTTTGCCCTATGTGGGCCTATCTCAGCCTGTTTCGACCCGGTTTCGGCTTTTTATGCTTTTCGGGCCCGTTTTAAGTCCAAATTCGACGATTCAAGCGCGAAAACGATTGTTATTTCGATTCTCTATGTTTTGAGAAGTGTTTGAAGTGAAAATGCATTGAACAAAGTCAAGGTTTTGGGGAAAATTCAACCGATTAGCTATTTAGGGCCTATCGGGCCCAAATTAGGGTTTTGAAATCTGCTAAACAATCGCTCTCAAAATCATTTCTTCTTCTCGAAACAAGTTTTAAAACATTTTAAGAAAGTGTTTTAAAGCCTTTGAAGGCTTTGGTTTGATAAAAAGGAATCCCGGTCATTCCCGGTTGAAACCCTAATCTGAGCTTGAAAGGGCCTTTTGTGCCTTAAGAGCCAAACATGAGCCCAGAAGCTCTATGAATCTTGCCACCAATCAACTTAGCTACCAAAAACACCCTAAATATCCATGCCAAAGCCTCGAGACCACCTGGGAAAAGATTGACAGTCATTCAGAGCTTTTGTGATTCAAATGACAGTACTGCCCTTCAAGTCACAAAATGCCTTATTTTCTATCAAGCCTGACTCAGAATACTGTGAAATTTGACAGGGACATTCCTGGACTCTCTAAAAACTAATTGCAAGAAGAATCGACTCAATCTGACCTAAAAAACTACATGCGATAATGACCTCTATCTAACTGTTCACAAGGGTAAAACTGGCAATTTAAGGTTTTAACACCCTATTTCACCTCAAATCACATACAACCATTAATGACCCTTCCCATGGTAAAAAATGGATGTCTACAGTTGTGCCTCAGCCCAATGATTCCCAACAATCCACTAAGTATTAGCTCCTTCAAGGTGGAGAAACCTTTACACGATCTTCTTTATCCCAGGTGGAAGATCTTCACCTAAGCTCACAAAGAACTTGTACAATGCCTCACAAAGAACCCACTAGTGCTCCCCAAGAACACTTCTTCAAGCTTCACAAAGAATGCTTGGGCAATGCTCACCAAGAGCAACTCTTCAATGCTCACCAAGAGCACTTCTCCAATCTCACAAGATATATAAGAATGTGTACAAAGAATAACTCCTCAAGAGTAAATGAAATACAAATTTAAGCTCTCACTAATATCTCTCAAATAGATAAACTAGATTGGCTTCAAGAGAGTATGATGATTTTGACTAAAATCACACAAGAATGATGTTTACTATGCTGGCTTGAGTTTGTGTATGATCATTAGTTCATTCAAGACTCATATGATGAGTATTAATAGCCCCAATAATGAATATGGCCGTTTAGAGACAAAATAGAGTCATTAAAAACTAGTTGTTATGAACTGTCAGGTCTATTAGTCGACTAAGCACATGTGTTAGTCGACTAGAAGGTTAAAAATTCAAAGCAATTTTGTTCCCGGGCACGGTTAGTCGACTAAGCAACATTAGTCGACTAGACAGGTCAAAATCAGTTTATACAAATTTCTCGAGCACGGTTAGTCGACTAGACTAAGTGGTTAATCGACTAGCTCTTCTGCATTTCCAAACTTTGGCTACTGGAGTGTCTTTAGTCGACTAGACAAAATGATTAGTCAACTAGAGAGCTCTTTAGTCGACTACTCTATATGTTTAGTCGATTAGGCTCAAAAAATTCAAGACGTTAGCTACTGGACCATGATTAGTCGACTAGACTAAGGTGCTTAGTCGACTAGTCATGCTCTTAGGCTAAAGTACTTGATTTTCTTAAGTCTAAATCAACTTGTAACATCTAGGATAGTTAACTGAGCATTCAAAAGCATTTTTGACTAAGTTCAAAATATTTTTCAAAGATAAGTATGCCAATGCTATAAGTTTAAAACATTTTGACTTTTGAGTTCATATAGCCCACTATGAGTTTAAATCAATTTTTGACCAAAATGTGATTTTCCAAAGTTAAAACCCATGGTCTTTAAGTCATAGTCAATTGAGCCAATTAATTCATCCTAAAGAGAGATTCACAATAAAGATTCCTAAGCACTCACACAAGAATAAAAGAAATATCTTCATAAATGAATCTTCAAGTCTTGTGCTTGGCTTGTGCTAGGCTTCTTCTTTGACTTCAATAATAGTGTAGCTGTTTGCTCCATGCTCCTTAGTGAATGTTCAACAAATTCACTTGAGCTTAGCTTTAATGATGGATGAGCCTTCTTCAATTGACAACATGAATCATGTTCTTATAAATATATATATATATATATATATATATATATATATATATATATATATACTATCATGTATAAATAAGAAGTATAAGATAATGTCAATTAACTAACAAGGTTAGTCAAATAATCACTCAATAATATTTAGCAGTTAACAAGAGTGAATAACAAAGTATTCATATGCATAATTGAATATACATATAACAATGTTTGAGCACAATTTGCATATAGAATAAATAAATAAATCAATGATTTGTGGCTCCCCCTAACAATATGCATATAAAGTGTGGACACCCCATTTTTACCAATTATTTCTACCATATGTTCATACAAATGATTAACTAGAATAGCTAATCATTTGGTGAGGAATTGGCCTTGTAAAGACCAAATTGCCCTTTTCTGAGGAAAAGGACAATTCATTATTTCATGTGTACATTTGGATTGGAATCAACCCATTTGTATTGCATTTGACTTTTGAGGTGTTTTAGAACGTCCCTGTAAATTTTCATAGCATTATGATGAGAGCTCGATAGGTAATTAGGGTTTTTGCGACTTGAAGGGCATTTTCGTCCTTTTTCTCGTATAATTTCCGAATGACCTCCGAATTCGAAGCGGATTGTCTCATGAGGTTTATATGAATGTAGGGAGTGTTTTTGAAGTGTCAATTGAGCCTTTGAATGGTTGGGATAGATTCGCCCAAAATTGATCCCACGGGTAAGAATGAGCTGAATTAGGGTTTTGTTCAAATCAACCGTGAATTGGTCATTTTCACAAAAATGAAAGATTTTCAAAACATGTTTTCAAGTACCAATTTCATATTAAAACCATGTTTTTAGAAGTGGTGCAAGCCTAATTGATCAATTTTACAAAACAAAGAATGGTCATATGACCAATTTTGGCACAACAGGGTCAATTGGCTAGCTTTTTGCTAAAACCCTTGACCATGGTCAAGTATTTTTAACCCAAAAACATTCTAAAAATGTGGAGGATCAAAACACGGTCGTTTTGAGCCCTGAACCATCGAATTTGGATCAGATTTGACCAAAATATGACCAAAATATGAAAACCCTAGAATTTAGGAAGAGAATTTGGGAAGTCACTATGGTGACCGTCCTAGCTAGGACGGCCAACCTTCCAGCCCAGGACGGCCAGCCATCCAGGCTAGGACGGCCATCAGGATGGTCGAGCTAATTTTGCAATTTTGGAAATTTTCACCTATTTTGGCCGATTTGATTTAATTTTTTGGGATGAATTCGAAGGGTTTCAGCTTTCAAACCCTAGGGAGACTCATTCTAAGCCCTAGGATTGTTTTTTAGATGGATTAATCCTAACCATTCAAGGTTTTGAACCCTAGCTCTATATATGCTTCATTATAGAGTTAGAGAAAGAGAAGGGGGAGAATTCTAGGGTTTTGAGAAGGAGGCTACAGATTTTAGTTCTTCATTCTTACATCATTGAAGGAGAGAACTAATGTGGAGAAGGAAGGAGAAGGACTCAAGGTTTGGAACTTGAATGAGGTTTGCAAAGAAGAAAGAAGATAGGTAAATCCTCCATATAAACATTTTGTATGAGTTTACTTTGTATGAGTTCTTTTTTATGCATGTTAGAATAGGTTTCTCTCTTTTTCTTATTTATGTTAGTATGCATGATTAGGGTTAGCTTTGTTATGATTTTGTATGAGTATGCATGATTAGGGTTAGCTTTGTTGTTATTTTATGTTAGTATACATGTTTAGGGTTAATTAGTTTTATTATAATTTTGTGTTAGTATGCATGACTAAGGTTAGTTCTACTTGTGATGTTATGTATGTCTAGGGTTATTGTTGTTTTGTTATGATTTTATGTATATATGCATGTTAGGGTTAGTTTTCTTGTTATTTTATGTGTGTATGCATGATTAGAAGTAGTTTTATCATTGTTCTATGTGAGTATGCATGATTAGGGTTAGTATTGCTATGATTTTATGTGAGTAAGCATGTTTAGGGTTAGTTTCATTGAGGTTCTATGTAAGTAAGCATGATTAGGGTTATCGTTATGATTTTATGTGTGTAAGCATGCTAGGGTTAGTTTTTGTTATGATTTTGTGTTTAGGATGAGTCCTTTGTTGTTATTTTATGTATGCGAGCATGCCTAGGGTAAGTGTTGATATATTCATATTGTTATTTGAATCTCTTAATGTTTAATTGATGGTATTAATGATGATATGAATGTGTTAATATGTATTCTTGACATGTGATGAGTCGTGAGTCATTTTTTATGCCTTTTTATGATTATTTGAACACTTGATATCGATTTAATGGATTGAATATATAAATTGTGTACGAGGGAGCGTGCGAAGGTAAGATCCTCCCCTTGTGTTTAAAATAGTTGTTTAAAGCATGTTTGTTGTTAGTTTTCTTATACGTTTTGCATGGTAATTTAGTATAGCATGTTAGATTGTATGCTAGGGTGTTTATTTGTCATTTTTTATGGATTAACAATGTTTTTTAAGCTATTTGGAACATGTATTCAAATCTGTCTAGATTTGAATATATGCTTTAAAGTGGTTTAATTAACATTTTTAAGCCATATTTTTGCATAATTTTTATAGTATTTTCATAGTATATTCATGTAGAAAGTATGCTAGGTCATCTTCACATTTTTATTCTTTGTTTTCATGATTTTTTAGAGTGGTTAAAAGTTAATACTCAAATCTATTCGGGTTTGTTTATGTCCTTAAATCGCTTCTAAAAATTATTTTAGGGCTAAATCTAACTTAGAAATATGTTTAGGATCACATAGTTTGATTAGTATGCATTTAGGAACATTTTCATGCATGGTTAGAATTGATAGTTTGAATGTTTGATTAATTTATTTAAATTACAGCATGCATTGCATTAGTATGTTAGGTTTTTAGATAAACTTTAAGACTAGTTAGAGACCCTAGGTTTAGGAAGGTCACTTGACCTTCCCTAGGACTGTCCTTTGTTGTAAAGATCATGATCTGAATTAGATGTTTTAATTGATTTGAGAGTCAATCTTCGAGATATTTTATAAAAAGATTTTTGATACAATGTTTATGAAATAAACATGATTTTATGAAAGATTTGATTATTAATTGATTTTCAAAAAAAAGATTTGAAATATTTTAAAGGTTTTTACTTTGGAATGAAATTCCTCTCAATATGATTTGTTTTCTTGAAATATCTTTGAAAAAGATTTTCAATTGGAATTTAATTCTAAAGATAAGAATTGTTTAGAATATTTGGATTTTATAAAAGTCTTTTAATTTGAAATAATTTCAAATAAATGATTTTAAATGAATAAAACTCTCGAAGTTAGAGTCTTGAATTAGGTTGAATACCTTTGATGATGTGATCGATTACAATAGGAGAGTCCTAGGGTAGTCGAACTACGTGGACTTTGATACTTGCTAGGTGATACTAGTAAGTTACGTAGGCGCTAATAGGGCTCAAGTCCGCCCTAGGATGCCCGTAGGGTATTCTAGGTTTTTAGGGTTTGTTTGTATATATTTTCTTATTATTAATATGACTAATATAGATAATGCATTTATATCACTATTTTTTTTTTTGATTGATTAGATTATTTAGGATTGTTTGTATTAAGGATTTAAATAGCCCAAATAAATTAGAAGTCCTTTAATTAGGGCGAGGTGGGTGCCTACAAGTGAAAGCTTGGAACCTTCCCACGTCGTAACCTAGCCCCCGGATCCAACTCTGGTTTGTAGACTGCTTTTCCATTAATGGAGTTTGTTTTATTGAAAATAAAATATTTTTATGGTTTCCTTATTCCTTAAAAATAAGGTGGCGACTCCTTTGTTTTGTTGTTTTCTAAACCCCCCCTTAATCACATCGCCCAGTGATGATGTGGACACCTCACAAGCCCGTCAAAAGGCTGGTCCACAAAAGATACTAAAGATTATCATTTAAAGCATATGCATATTTTAGGTAAAACAAATCAATGTATGATACAAAAAATTCATAATAAACACTTAATCATATGTATATTCCAAACAATCATTCATATGCATATTTTTTGTATCATGGATGTGTTTTACCACAATTCATGTTTGCAAACATACACAAGAATACTTGCAAATATACAAAAGATGCAAATCAAGTAAAATCATAATAGAATGATTGTTATCATCAAAATCAACCAACAAGGGTGGAAACCATAAAGCTAACAAGAGCTATTCCACTCCCTATGGATATCACCTAGGGACTCCCTTAGAATTATTGCTTGATGACCGGTGGACTCCTACGCTTGGGAATCTATTGCGCACCTCATTTTCAGTACAAGCAGCTCCTATTTTTAGATTTTTGGCTCATGCATGGACGATCAAGATTAAATTCAATTCTAATGATCCTATGGCTCATATTGAGTCTCGCAAGGGTCATAGTAATCAAATTAGGTCAAAAAATGTGAAAGAAATCGGATAAAAGACCCCAACACAATTAAAACTCGAAGTTGTATAAAACTAGGAAAACACTCTAGGACAGCCAACCATCCACCTTGGGATGGCCAACCGTCCTCCCTTGGACGGTCCTCAGAACCTCCTCTCTAAAAAAACCCAGATTTCAAGGAATCCGATGTATTTTGGACTCTTCAACTTGTTTTTTTATGTATCGTCCTTATTTTAAGTCCAAATTCGATGATTCAAAATCCAAAATGTTCAAGACTTAATCCTTTGTGTTTCTAGAAGGTTTTGAGCTCAAAAAATATTAACCAAAGTTAAAGGGTTAGGTTAACCAAGTCGATTTAGCCGTTAAGAGCCATTTTTGCTCAAACTAGGGTTTTGAAATTGACTAACCGATTGAACACAAAATAATTTCCATTTCATGAAACATGTTTTGAAAATATTTTTTTTAAAACATTTTAAAGTTATAAAAGTCATTAATTTTGGAAAATGGTTGACCATGGTCAAATTAGATCAAAACTCTAGAGATCATCATTTGACCACTATGAACCGTGAACCAAACCACTCTCGAACCATGCCAATGCTTGAACAAATCCTTTAAATAAACCCAAAATATACATACAAATCCAATGAAATAAATCGGGACGAATTCGGAGGTCAAACAAAAATTATGCAAGAAAAATAACAATTCTACCCTTCAAGTCGCAAAAGTTCTAATTACTTATCGAGCTTCGATTGTAATGACATGGAATTTGATATTAATATTCCTAAACTCTCTAAAAACTAAATGCAAAAGGAATCACCCGATTCCGACTCAAAAACCTACATAAAATATTAGCCTCTATCTACATAAAAAAAAAAAAAAAAAAGGGCATTTTAGGAAACTAGGGTTTTGAGGCCTAATCCTTCAAAAATGATTGGTCATTCTTGACCAATGGGACATGAAATAATGATTTATATTCTATAAGTCAAAAATGGCGTGTCTATACCTACACTCATAAACCTTTACACTTTCGTATAACTTTTTGAAAACTCTAACAAAAGAAGGTATTTATTAATCAATAGACACCGAAGTGGTCATGGGGGATGATTCCAATATTGAAAATGTACAGTTTTTTTAAAGCATGATTCACTTTTTTTTTTAGTTATTTTAATTTTAAGTTTGTGCTTTTGTTCAGCCCTACAATATTGAACATCAATTAATGTTCAGATAGGCGTAATTGAACATATCACTATGTTCAATCACCCCACCCAAACATATAAAAATGTTCAACAGTGAATGATGAACATTACAGAATGTTTAGTAGGCACTAGTAGAATATCATCTTATGTTCAACAACCGTCAGTCGAACATATAAGAATATTTAGCTCCTCTGTGGAATGAATAGCAGAATAGTTGGGCTGCTCTCTTCGTGGAGTGAAGAAAACAAGCTCCTCTTTGGATAGAAATAAAAAAGAATATTTGGGACTTTTTGGTATTATGTGGGTGTAAAAAAGAAATATTTGTAATAGGGTTGGTTGAGTTAGGATTAGTTTGGGGTTACTAAATTGGTTGAGTTTAGTTGGGGCTGGTGGCAATTGAATCACCCTTTTGGGGAAGACTTTTTGCATGAAACTTCTTCTATTTGGGACTTATGGGTAAATTTCCCAATTATTTTTAAATAGCCTTCAAGACTAGGGACATTTTCATCCACAATTATGAGAATCTGCATTTTCCATTATTTTTCAAAATATGGATTCATCCATGTAAATTTTTTTAAATATAGAATTTTAGATATATATATATATATATATATATATATATATATATATATATATAT
>JAESVK010000096.1:558710-570520 GCA_017140935.1 Hamamelis virginiana | reverse complement strand
TCAAATGGAAATTGTCATTTGTACCATATTATACTTTTCTTTAAAAAAATAGGAAATACCAAAATATACTATTATTAATGCGTTAGAGCACAAATGTGATAAAATTTGACACTGATCCATTTGGTACCATTTAAGGTGCCAAATTTTGGCACTAGCATATCAAATGATATGAATGCATTGAAAGTACTTTAATGACATATATTTTCCCTTTAAGGGAAGAGAGACTTCATATTTGAGCATATGAAAAATGCATCGATATTCATTTGCTAAGGTAGGGATAGGTTGTAATCGTTTGGCCAAAACAAAAAAAAAAAATTTCCCCCAAATTAATAAAATCCTAGCTCCGCCCCTACATACATTGGTATAACTGTTAAAATTCATGAACTAAATCAAACAAAACTAAAGTTTATAAATCACATTGATATTTTTCTTAAAGTTTAGATTACAAAAAAGTCATTAACCCTTAAAATAATCATCGATACTTTGCATTATTGAAGTTTTCATTTTCTTACTTTAAAAAATAAAAAATGTAAGTAATAATTCATCGAAACATACCCTAAATTAATGATCTAAATGGATTAAATGGGTTAATTAAGAGATGCCAACCAGACCAGCCCAATATGGGTTAATTATGTAATACTGATAAAGTTTTTGACCAATGTTGAATCTCTCAAACCCTAATTTCCCAGGGCTATAAATTTGCCAAGTTTGTAGGTAGTTTTGAATCTCTCAAACCCTAATTTTCCAGGGCTATAAATATGCCGGCGTTGTTGCTCAATAGTTTCCACACCTTTGCAAACCCCTTTTTCTTATTTGTCTTCCTGCGTTCTATTTTCTCATGAATAATTTGTTTTCTTTGAATCCAAGAAAAGCATCAACTATGATTCTCTCTGTTCTATCAATGGCGGAGGGAATACGAAGAGATGCCAAATAAAAACCACAGGTACTTCTGGACATGCAGATTCCAATTTCCTGTGGATTCTTGCTTTTTCTCGTAAGTTGCCACACTTTCACTTCAACAATCATTCTAAAGATCTATCTTTTCACATGCTTTTTGGATTAAACTATCGCCTTTCTTTACCCTCATCTTCAGTTTAGATCCGATCAGTCACTTCGATTCCGGCGGATTCGGATCTCAAGGGTTTCACATTGTTGAACCAGAAAACAGATGTGGGGAATCTGTCTGGTTTTCTTTCATTTGATCCATAGATTTCCTGTGAAAATCTTGTTTTCCTTTTTACTAACTCGCACCATGTAGATCCGCGCATGTTAGCATTTATTTCCCCCGATTTAGATTGGATTTTTGTTTTATAAAAACCGTATATTTCCGTCGGCGGACTCCAATAATCATTATTATCGTCTTCATTTTTTTTATTCATTTAAAAATTTCACCGATTTTTAATTAGGCGCACGTTGTCAGTTCTGTTTTCGAAAATATTATTATTATTGTTAATGTTATTGGGTTGAGATTGCTCGATGATGATTGATTTGCTTTAACCACACCGAAGAGAGGCTGGGGTGGTGACGCAACCCTCTTCGATTTAAGTTTAGATTAAGTCCGATTTGGTAGAGCTGCCTGTGTAGCTTCTAGCCCTGACTACTTCTTTTGTGCTTAGTGAGGTCTGATGAATCTTTTCTTCTAGATGTGGAGGGATATGAATCTCTTTCTTTTCGACAAAAAGATGAAGCCTTTGCTAAGCACTTAGAAGTGGCAGGTTCCTACTTAATCTGCCCTAAATCTTTGAGGTTTTCACCACCTCTGGTGTTCTCATGTGGAAACCTTTGGCCTTTCGACTGAGAGCAACCAATTATATATATATATTTTTTGTTTTGCAAAATTTCCTGTTTATTTTATTTTTATTTATTTTCAACAAGGCTCAGTTTGGTAGCTAGGAAAATTGAGGGAACGAAAAGGAAAATAAATTCTCTAATGTTAAGATTCTCTGTTGTTTTGCTTCCAAGACAATTTAAAAGCATCAATTTGGAGTTATATTAAATCGAACATTTCTACCAATAAAAATAAAAATAAAAATAAAAATGGAACATCCTACAAATATTAGGAAAATTATATCAGGTTTGGATTGAAGAACAATTATTAGCATTTAGTTGTCTTTGTTTATTATTTTTAAAAGTGGAACATCCTACAAATATTGGAAAACTATCTCTTATATTTCTTTAAAGTCAACAATTTTTTGAGAAAATTTTGTCATCCATCCTTTCAATTATTTAAAAGTGATACTCTATCTATTAAGTCAAGTAGAATTTTAAGATCTAAAAATGATTTAAAGAAAAGTTAATAGGCAGCTCTACCAAATCGAAAATGAATCTTTTCTTCGATTTAAGTCTGGATTAAGAGAGTTGGGGTTGGGGGGAAGAGAATAGAAGAGAAGAAATATTTTTTTTTAAATTCTCTCGTTTGGCAAACCAAAATAAGAGAGAAAGGAAGGGAGGGGGAGAGAGAGTGGACAGAAAAGGGCTTAATATTTGTTCTCTACAAATTTGGAAGATTTGGAGAGAAGAGGAGAGAAAAAAAAGCCAATATGTGTGATTTTACTACTTTGTACTTTCTCTCCCTTGTTTAGCATTTTTTTTTTTATATAAATTTTATGTAAGTAAGGGCAATATTAGAATTTATACATTAAAATCTTCTCATCTCTTATGACAGCTATCCTATCCAAACAAGGTGGAGAGAAAATTATTTAATTTTTTCTTTCTTTCTTTTAATGAGATTCTCTCTCCTCTCTCTAATTCTTTCAATCCAAACAGTGTTAAGCTTAATTGCTTGCATAGCCTGTCACCTTAATTGGCTAAGCTTGGTAACTAACAAGCCATGTAATGAGCTATATATGATATCTAACAAACACAATTTATTAAGTCTAAATTACTATGCTATCCCTATTTGTTAATTTGTTAGCTAACATGAACAAACAACATGATATCTTATTAATTTGTTACCTTACAAGAACAAACAACACGATATCTTATGGGTTTGTTTGGTTGCTTATGGATTAATAATTAAGCACGTCTTCCAACCTAATAACTTATATATAGTGCAATAATCTAGTAAGCTAATACTAAGTAGCTAATACTAAGTTAAGATTTATGCCCGTTGGATCATCTCATGAATAGAAGCTTTTTTAGTGATGAGATGATTCAATACTGACTAGATCATTACTTTGATAGAGGTAGTTTTGAACATATATATATATATATATAACATATATATGTTATGTAGTTTCCAACCTATAAAGCCATACATGGTAGGAAGCTTTCAAATTAATAAATATCATATATGTTAATTCAAAGATAATCCAACATTTCGTATTTGTTAATTTGTTACCTAAGGAACTTAAATAATATGAAAATTTATTGTTATGTTTTGTTGGTTACAAAATTACAAATAGGTTTTGTTAGGTAATTTTCAACCAAATTATATTTATTAGGTAGTTTTCAAGTTAACAAATATGATTTGTTAGGTAACTTTCAATCTAACAAATTCAATATGTTAGGTTGGAAGCTACCTAACAGATATAATTTGTTAGGTTGAAAGTTATCTCACATATATGGTTTGTTGGGTTAAAAACTATGATATGATTTGTTAGCTCTTAGCTAACAAATCAATGAAACCTATTATTGCAATTGCAATAGTTTCATTGATATGCTCTTAGCTAACAAATCAATAAACCTATTATTGAAACCTATTATTGATTTGTTAGCTCTTAGCTAACAAATCAATGACCCTATTTGTTATTCTAACCTAATGATTGTATGCGTGATAGCATCTATTATACAAGGAATATCAATGAAACCTATTATTGCAATTGCTCACTACCCTCTTTTAGCTTTAGGATTTATTTCTTAGTTTAAGATCCCTCTCGCTCACTCGAATTAAAGAATTAGTATATTTGTTTTGCCCAAAATGGGAATGGGCTAAGGTTATGAATTTATAATTATGGAATCGACTTGATCATCAGATTATAGATTATAAATTTATTACATACCGGACTAGACAATCTCATTATGAGAAGTGCTCATTCGAGCATATCTAAATAGATATTATGTTTACACATGGATAGATTCCTATGCATTACATTATATACTAGGAACAGACGTAATATGACATACTTTGTACATATTTCATTGTTATTTGGGCTCTATTCATCTCTTTGGGCTTTTATTGAATTGAGAATTAGTTTGATTATCCATCTTTTTGATAATATAAATATATGTATAAGGCATCCTTGGTATAATTCAAATTGATGCAATTGGATGTTTTACTTGAGCCTTTGCGACATGACTGATCAGTAGAAATACTGTAACACTCCACCGTTGTCTTATATTTCATACATCTCAACCAACAAAACAATACTATTTCATATTGTTTATGTTCGTTTGGTGATGAATTAACAAATAGAGAATTTTGGGTAGTCTTCAAATTAATAGACTGCGTTTGTTAGATTGAAAGCTGCTTAAAATATATAACTTGTTAGGTTCAAAGGTACCCAATATATTAGCAGTTGAAATGTTGGTTGGGTAAATTCATAAATCGATCAAATCCATTCAATTCAATTTGGGTTGGTATGAAACGAATTGAATTTGGTGTGATCTTGGTCCTATTTTATGGAAATCAATAAATTCGGTTTGGTTTTTGGTCCAGCACTTTTTGGAACCAACTTAGCTTAAAATTATATATATATAAATATATATATTTACCGAATTTAGGGCATACTCATTTGTATGAAAAGCAGCATTTTAATTATTGATTTATAATAACTCGCTTGATCCTTCACTTCCTAAAATTTCAAAGCGAATAAATGGAATTACATAGTGAAAGGAAACATGTCATTTATTGAACAACCTTTATTGACTTAATGGTTCATTTGAAAGTTAAAAAAAATAAAAAAATAAATAAAAAAGATGAAACCCAAGGAACCGATTTGGCCCAATCCAAATTTAATTTCGTCCATAATTGAAATGAACTAAATTGAATTTAGATTGGTTATGGTTCTGGATTGGCAAAATCATGTTAGATCGGTTCGGTTTCAATTTTTGCTATAATCGAGCTGACTCAGATCGAGTTGCACCCTTAGAAATATATGTGGTATATGATTTTAGTTATGACCTGACAAATTTGTTTTATTAGTTTCTGTATATCCGAAAGTTCAAACACCTTACGAATTTGGAAAAACTAAAAAACTGAAATAATAAACGAGAAATGCTTAAAAAACACTCATTTTCACTAGTACTAGCCTCTTGAAGCCCAGTTTTCTTCTTTAATAGTTGTAAAGAAGTCAAAGGAGATTAAATCCTAAAATCTAATCCGTTTATATAAGAGGGGATGTTAGAGAGATGATGTAGGTTTATGTGGGATGATGAATGAGAGGAGGAGGAGGAGGACAAATCACATGAGAGAGAGGCGTGAGAGATGAGAAAGGCTCGTTGGGGTGGGGAAAAACAAAATAGGTTAGGGCATAAATGGGTTTGGGGGCCTATTTTGGGGAGTTTATTGGTTTTTTTTAATAAATTATTGAGGTTTAACTACCAATGAGGTATAGAAATCCAACTTTGGGGTTGAGCTATCCTCCCTTTTCTTAATGCATCGAATCAGGTCTAATTTGGTTTATTACGAACTGGTCGCCGAGCCTTACTGATCGTCCCATTTGGTTTGACACCACTAACTTAACTAATAAAGTCGATTATTTATTTATTTATTTATAGATAAGATATGCGATAGAATTACCCTTATCATCTCGAATCACCGTCCTAATGCACCTAGACCTGCTACTTTAAGTCAAATTTAAGATTGCGATTTTTTTTTCCATTTGCTAAATTTGAACTAACCCAAATTTGATTATGATACTTCTACATCTCCATCTTTTTTATTCTATTATTTCTCTTCAACAATGAACTGATTTTTGCACAGGTCAAAGATGGAATATTTGAGATGGTTGTCGAAAATTGATTGGGCAAAGATGGAGATGAGATTTGATGTGATTTTTGGCATTGACAAGCTAATGTGATTTTTGGCATGCATGACATGCATAACAAGAGTATTTAATCAATTGATTGATTTTTTAAAATATGTATTCCATAATTAGTTAAAGCTATCATGTTGACTTTAACTAAAGTCAGCATGTGCACAAGATTTTGCTCATGCATATGGTATATATACACCTAAATATAAAGGGTGATGAATTTTTGCCAGTTGGATTTCTCATTGATTTTTTTAAATAACCTAGAGGGTTTTTGCTTGCCAAATATGGCGATGAGGGATATGTAGGTATGATTTTCGACAATATATCATTGGTGATGGTGATGGTGATGGTGGATCATATCAAATCTCATTGTTTACTTCCCAGGGTTTCTTTCCCCGTCTTACAATGGAGAAGGAAAATTAAACAAAGAAGAGATAATACTGAAAGGATATACTCTGATGGTTAAACCGGATTCGCAGCGGAAGTCATGCAAATAAATTTTTTTACAAAAACTGAATCCACCATCAATATCCAACAGGATTTCGATTAAGCATCGGTTCATGATTTTACAAAGTAAGAACATAAATAAATAAATTAAATACATACTCACAATACCCTCTTTTGTTTTTGTGATCTCCGAACCCGAGCTCCAAAAGGATGAAGCCTCCAACGGTATCCACACGAGCACAATACCATGAGAATTCTTGCAACTATCAACACTTGATGAGAGGCATGCTTGAGAGGCTAGTAGGGATTTCGGCTATGAGAGAGTGGGAATGCAAGGGGACGGCCCTAGGGTTCTATACTCTTCTCTTAGCCTCCACTTGATGATAGTTAAGGTTGCTTAGTTCTAGCTTGACCCATCACCTCATATTTATAGGTCAACTTCCCTTTATTTGCTATTGGGTCATTCCTTTATTAACCTTTAATAATAAAGACCAAATTAACAATAAATAGGAATATTCTGCTCTTTTTAATTCAAAAGTCTCTCTTATACTCTATTGTGTGCGACCCGGGTTCACCCCAACCTAGCAATGGACATGGATATCTCTATGTCTCCTAAAATAGAAACTTTCTATTTTAAGGTTCAATTGGAACGATTCCAATTATGTCATCATTGATAACACTTTATCAATAGGCTTTCACTGGTCATGAGTGACGTCTAGCAATATGTCATGACGCGCCCTAGGTTTGGGTGAATAGTAGAACTATGTGAACCCTTCTTGTTACTTAATCCTTCATCCCCTAATGTCACTGTTAAGATAATCAGGGTATGGATATTAGTCAAAACCCTTACCTTAATATCTTGTCATATATTTTCCAAAATATAATCTCAATAAGATGAACCCAATGAAACACTTTCACAGTTCACCTATCACTCTGGCTAGAGATTCATATCGAGAGTTATCTTTGAGAACTGACCTTGACATTCTCTCTTATACTAATGAGAGTGATGATTCCTTATTGACCACTCATCTATCTCCATGCATGACCTATTAGAGCCAATGAGTATCAATTACATTCTTAGGATTAAGGCTGTACAAGATACTATCAAACCCTAATAACTAAAGCACAAGATGTCTATGGTGTCTCAGGTCTAAGGACCACCAAACATATGGACGTAACATAAGAATTTTCCTTTGACTTAATCTCCATAAGAATATTATAGCATATCAAGTTCAGTGTACATGTTCTCTAACATGCAACCACAGATTAACCTAAGTGTCAATACACTGATAGGAAAGATCACCTATCCTCCCAATTAAGTTGGTTTAAATCTGTGCTACTCTTGATGGTTTATAAAATGTCCTCTTTAATAAACCTATGAATAAGAACTAATTTTAGAATAAATGTGTATGAGAAATATAAATCACTCTATCTTAATTACTTAAAATATATATTTCTCTTATAATTTATTCATGGACATTATCATATATATAATTTAATATATATATATATATAGAAGTGATCTAGTCAGCATTTGCTTACTTTAGTTAAAGTCAGCAAATAACACAAGCCCTTGATTCCAATTCACTTAATGGAAGATTCATCTCAAGATTCCAATCCAAGGGTTTGTGTTCTTTGCTTACTTTAGCTTAAAGTCAGCAAATGCTTACTAGAACATTTTTCTATATATATATATATATATATATATATATATATATATATATGACAAATAATACCTTCTAATTAATATAATATGAAATAGACATGCCCTTTAGGATTGGTTTTAGGGCATACCTCTCACAAATAGAGGAAGAAAAAAAAATTGAAGGGATAGGTCTGGCCATTTTTAAAAAAAATCATATTCTTCAATGATGACTATACTTTCTGGTCATCTTCTTTAGTGATGAGCATCCAAACCATAGCACACTAGGGCCAGCCCTGAGGGGAGGCCCAAAAGGCCTCCGCCCTGGGCATCCAAAAGATGCTGATTTTTAGGGGCACTTATTTCAGCCCAAATATATCCTACATAAGGATCAACCCAAGCCCGAATAAAAATTCAACCCATTGAAAGTTGAAACCAATCCGGCCCAAAGAGTGGTGAGCCCAAAAAACAAAATTTTTTTTTTTTTTTAATAGCCCAAAAAAAATTTGGGGCCTAAATTCAAAATCCCAATGACCCAACCCAATCCAGCAGCCTGCCCAATTTTCCAAACCCCATGAGCCACTCAGCCACCAGCCTGCCCATTTGTGATTTGCCCAATTCAAATTTTCCAAACCCAATTTCCCCCACACACGCAGGTCGCCTCCTTCGACAGTTCGCCTCTTCCTCTCGCCTCAGCCCTCAGATTTCAAAATTTCCAAATCCCAAACCCCATTTCCCCCACACACGCAGGCAGACCGCAGACCTCTTACTCTCGCCTCAAATTTCAATCGGTAAGCTCACGGTGACGGCTCCGTTCCAACCGATAAGCTCTTTAGTTTTTAGGGTTTACTTACAAATTTTTTAGGGTTTCGTTACAATTGTTTAGGGTTTTTGGTATTTCAGTTAATTGGTTGGTAAATTTGGGATTAATTGGTTTATTTCTCAGTTTTATTATTTTAGTGGTTTGCATTTGTTTAGGCTTTCATCAGTTTGTTTCTTATGATGCTTTTTACCATTATGATGTGAGTTTGAACCTGGTACCCGATTTTCTTAGCTTGCCGGTACAAAACACAAAACACAAAACAGAAATGACTAAGGAAACTCTAAAATGTCGTGCTTGAACTGTTGAACAATGTCTGGGATTCTTGGCTTTTAATGATAGAAAGAGTTCCTAAAACCACCAATCTAGTGTTTGCCTATAAAGCTATAACTGGGGAAACTTGTGCTAAAATTCAACCCAAAGGCATACGTATGGAAATTTCATTCGAAAGAATTTAAATTTGATGTTAGAATCATATTTACTATTGAGTTATTAATTTTGACACATATAATCAAATCGAATTTAAACTTATATTGTTTTATTTTATAGGAAATTCATTATTTCTTCTGGCAACTTGGGAAAACATATATGAGCTTTGAAATAAATTAACATTATGATGTATCTTGAAGACATAAGTAGGAGCATTAGAGAGCACAGAACATGCAGAAATATCAAAAGTGACAACTGGTTGTAATTAATTGCTTTTCATTATAACTATTATAGATATAGGCATGTATTTAGATCTAATAGTTTGTTTAAAATAATGTCTGTTGGACTTGAGCCTCACTTGAAATGATTTTGACCACACACATCTTTCAGTCCAAACGTCCAGCAATTGACTCTGCCTTCTAGAAATTTGTCAAGGAAGCTTGAGTATGACACTTTAATTAGCAACTTTGCGGGTGCAAAAGCAAGAATATCAAAATTTATGCGATGTGTTGCTAGCTTGCTACTAATGATTTTTCAGGTAACTACATAAAAAAATAAACAATATTTTAACATTTATGTTTAATTATATATTTCCTCGCATTTACAAAGTTTTTTTTTTTTTTCCCTTTTATAAAACAGAAAAAGAAGAAGAAGTCATCTATGTTTTAGTAATTGATGGACATTATGATAATGCTCGCCTTCTCGAATTACTCGGGTATGTTCTACTATTTAGCCTCTATTATATTTGTAATGATGACAGGAGGTTCGGGGGTGATCCTATTGAAAACCCTCCTTTTGAATTGATTGTTGTAGGTCATCTTTAGTTTATTAGTTTAATTATATTTGTACTGATGATAGGAGGTTCGAGGGTGATCCTGTTGAAAACCCTCATTTTCAATTGATTATTGTAGGTCTTCTTTAGTTTATTAGTTTAATTATATTTGTAATGATGACAGGAGGTTCGGGGGTGATCCTATTAAAAACTCTCCTTTTGAATTGATTGTTGTAGGTTTTCTTTAGTTTATTAGTTTAATTATATTTGTAATGATGATAGGAGGTTCGAATGTTGTGAATTGATTGCTGTAGATTTTAGCTTTTGAAAAATTAAGGTTCAATAACTAAAATTTTCAAAAAAAAAAAAAATAGTCAATAGAAGCATCGTTTTAGGAGCTCGCCTAGGGCATCCAAAACCTCAGGGCCGGCCTTGTAGCACATTATATGAATTTGGCTACAAATGAGTCGATATGCTCGTGAGCAGCCCAATAAGAGCTCGGCTCAAGTTCGATCATTTATTAAATTAGACAAGTTCAAGCTTGGAGTTTAGGCTCATTCACTAAACTCATTTGGGCTAACGAACTACTCATTTGTGGGCTCACGAGCAAACCTGTTTGTAAAATCATGAAAATGCTCATTACCTATTTACAATTTTGTCATTCTTATTTTATATTAATTGATTTGTGGTAAATCTGAATTTTATATAATTTATATGCCAAAGTATATATTCTAGAAGGTAAAATTATTATATTTAAAATATGTTACTTTTATAGGGGTATAAAATAAAAAAGTAAAGAAATATGAAAGATATTAATCATGTGGGACAAGAAAAATATAAGTTTAAATTAGCTAGAGCTCAAGGTCGCAAGCTTTTGATCTTGAGCTCAACTCGTGAAGCTTCCAATTTCTTAACGAGCTTGAGCTTGAGCTATGCACTAGTCGGCTTGGCTCAACTCATTTGTAGCCCTAATTGAAAAATAAATAAATAAGCACCATTTGGATTTGCTTTTTCTAAGTGTTTATTTGCTTTTAAAAGCAAAAAAACAAAATAATAAAAAGCATAGTTTGGTTGTAACTTTTAATAAATATGTACTTTTACTTATTTATTTAATATATAAATAAATCATGTTAGACCTTTGAGAGAAGAGAGGGATAAAGAAAAGTGTAGAGAGGCATGAAAGATTGTGCGCAGGGAGGATTCGCAGCGGAAGACATACAATGAAAATTTTATTAAACAATGAATCCTTCCATTACAATCCAGCAGGAAATCAAAATAAGCATATGATCATGAATATACATCAAGAACAATTATTTAACAAAATAAATAAACTTACTTGATTGCCTTTTGTTGAAAACTTGAATCGTATCCTAGCTTCAAAGTATATGGAGCCTTCAAGGTATCCACACGAACTCAAGACTCCTTAACCTTCTTGCGAATGAATAACGATTGATCAAACCAAGCTTGAGAGAGAGAGAGGAATCACGGCCAAGGGAGTGGGAACTCCCCTAACTCACGACCCTAGTAGGGAATGATGGTGGCCTCTCTTCTATTTTAGGGTTGAGTGGACTTAGTGCTAGCATGCACTCATCCCTATATATTTATAGTTAAATGCTAGGGTTTCTAATTTGCAACTTGGTCCTCCGTAATTATCTATCAATTAAAGAGGCCATATAAGTTACATAAATTAGAAACTTACCCCTTTCATAAATTAAAGAGCTTTAT
>JAESVK010000096.1:546627-558700 GCA_017140935.1 Hamamelis virginiana | reverse complement strand
TAGCAACATATCATGACGTACCCTAGGTATGAGTGAATAGCAGAACTAAATGAACCCTTCATGTTACTTAATCTTTCATCCCCTAATGTCACTGTTAAGATAATCAAGCATGGTTATTAAGTCAAACTCTATCTTAACAACTTGTTATATGTTCTACAAAGTATAATCTCAATAAGGTGAACCCGATGAAACTCTTTCACAGTTCACTTATCATTATGGCCATAGATTTCAAACTGAGAATTATCTTTGTGAACGAACCCTGACATTCTCTCTCATCAAAGTGAGAGTCATGATTTCTTCTCACGCGCTCATTTATCTTCATACATAACCTACTAGAGCCAATGAGTACCGATTACACCTTGATGGTTAAGAATGTACGAGATACTATAAAACTCTAATAACTTTTGCACGAGATAACTATGGTGCCCCAAGTCTAAGGATTACCAAATAAATAGACGTAACATAAGAATATTTTTTTGACTTAAACTCCATAAGAATATTCTTGCAGATCATGTTCAGTGTACATATTCTCTAATATACACCCACAGATTAACTATAGTGTCACTACACAGATCGGAAAGACTACATATCCTCTTATTGGAGCTAGTTTAAATCTGTGCTACTTTTAATGGTTTATAAATGTCAACTTTATAAACCTATGAGCAGGAACTTCTTTAAAATAAATGTGTATGAGAAATATGAGTCTCCATATCTCAACAACATGAGATACATATTTCTCTTATCATTTATTCATGGACTTTATCATATATATATATATATATATATACACACACGACAAGTTATACCTTCTAATTTAATATAATATGAAATTGACATGCCTTTTAGGATTAGTTTTAGGGCATATCTCCAACAATTAGGAATGGCAATGGGGCGGGGTGGGGCGGGTTTTCTGCTACCCCGTCCCCATCCCCGATAAGAAAAACACTCCCTATCCCCGCCAGGGTATAGAATGGTAGCCATATCCCCGCCCCGCGGGGATTCCCAATCCCCTCCCTGTTTTCATCAAAATAATTAATACAAGTGTGCAATGAGGTTCGAACCCAAAGCCTCATGCTTTTATGAAAAGGCCTTACCACTAAGCAATGTATAACCTTAAGTTTTTAAGTTGTGATATATAATATTTAACCTTATTTCATATTCTTTTATAAATCTATACTACTTAGCCCAATTTTGAAATAACTTTTGATCGACTAAAATGCTCTCGCATTAAATGTTAATGACTCTTTTACACTCTTGCAATATTAATTACATGAAGTTTATCTTTAATTCATTTTTTAAGAGTCATATTTTCAATTAATTTCCTAATTCAACAAGGTATCAACAAAGTTTGTTATTTTTTTAGTGTTTTGAATATTAAAAAAAAATAACAATAAGTTTTATCGAATAAAACTAACAATAAATTACATGAAGTTTATCTTTAATTCCTTTTTTAAGAGTCATATTTTCAATTAATTTCCTAATTCAACAAGGTGCTAAGCATACACACACACACACACACACACACACATACACACAAAGTCTATATACACACAGACACATAGTACATATAAATTTACATGCATTCAAGTATTAATATCTTGCATTACATGATACAGTATGTAGCTGTTCAGTTTCTCCCAGTGACATTTTAAAAAACGACTGTTGGATGAGATGTTCCGCTTATGTAAGACATGCATGAAAAAAATCATGTTGATCCAACGGTCAATTTTTTTTTTCTAAATGCCACATTCATGAAAAAACTATGATATTAAATTTGCATAGTTTAAACAATTTTTTCTCATAAACCAACCGTCGGATTTATGTGATTTTTTGCATGCACAATGTGTTTATATGGAACGTCTTATCCAACAGTCGGTTTCACAAAATAGTACCCCCATGTTAACATTTCTACAATATGAATATGAACCATATGATACACAAGTTTAAACAATTTTAATGTTTTCTCAAAAATGAACCATCGGATCTATGTGATTTTTTCTATGCACAATGTGTATATATGGAACATCTTATCCAACGGTTAGTTTTACAAAATAGCACCCCTATGTTAACATTTGTACAATATGAATAAGAACCATATGATACACAGCTTAGATGAAACCAACATAAGTAGTTTTTGTCGCTATAATTTTTTGCGAGTATGGAAAAAAATTATTGTTAGTTCTCTCTTTATTCGATAAATTTTGTTGTTATTTTTTTTTTAATATTCAAAACACTAAAAAAATAACAAACTTTGTTGATAACTTGTTGAATTAGGAAATTAATTGAAAATATGACTCTTAAAAAAGGAATTAAATATAAACTTCATGTAATTAATATTGCAAGAGAGTAAAATGGTCATTAACATTTAATGTGAGGGCATTTTAGTCGATCAAAAGTTTTTTCAAAATTAGGCCTTTTATAAGTTGTATAGATGTATAGATATAGATTTATAAAAATATATGGAATAAGGTTAAATATTATATATCACAACTTAGAAACATAAGGTTATACATAGCTTAGTGGTAAGGCTTTTTCATAAAAGGCATGAGGTTTTGGATTCGAATCTCTCTACAAACTTGTATTAATTATTTTGATGAAAATGAATCAGGGATAGGGAATGCCCGCGGGGATGGGGAATCCCCGAGGGGTGAGGAAAATGAGCGAGGCAGGGCGGGGAAATGGGGCTAGGCATGGTAAACCTGTCCCCGCCCCGTACCCCGGCATGGAAAATTTTGTTTGCCTCATCCCTGCCCCGTACCCCGCAAAATTCAAAAAAAAAAACCCTCCCCTATAGGGGCGGGTCGGGGCGGGGTTGGGGAAAATTGCTATCCCTACCAAAAATCTCTCACTTGCACTAAAGCCAATCAACAAGTATCTTATACTAGTCTTCGTAAGACAAGGCCTCTAATACTCATCTAAGGTATTATGGCAATGGAGACTCAACGCAAACAACCTTTGCAACTTTATTATTTTCGATAATAGTAATTAAACTAATATCTGCTGCCAACTCTGATGCCCTAGTAAATGAGACCTGTGTTCTCAAAAGAAAACACTATACTTTAGACATCCTTTTAGGCAATTTGTAAATAGCATCCCTTTAAAATTTCTTTATACTTTCAAGTATTTCATTCTTAAACTCTTTAAGAGTATATTTGTTTCTATTCAGAATCCCGATTTTGAATCAACAATCAATATCTGTTAACAACCATTTGCAGCATTAATGATATTGATTTAAGTACATAACCTTTAATCATATGAGTCTCCATATTTCTCAAATATTATGCTCGTATGAAATCCCTCTCAAAATCGAATTTTTGAGAGATTTGAATTTCTATAATGATTATAGAATTCATAATACTACACTAGTATTTAAAGTATGTACTTTATAAAGAAAGTCAAGAATAATATCGATGACATGCATGCTCTCACTTTCCTCTTTGAAACAAGGTATTTCACGTATTAAACCTTTTAATAACATAAAATTCCTTTTGATGTTTCACTAAGGTATAGTTCTCAATCATTGTGGAAACATTGTTTCCAATAACTCTTTATTTGAGAAAACAAACTTTTTATACATCAACATATATAAAAAATAACATGCTGGAATTTATTTTAATTCCATGGACAGCCCACTAGTTCAATATTTAAATCATCAAACATGAAATAAAAAGCACCATTTTTGTTGGGATTGTATGCCCTCAAAACTATTATTGTCTTTTTCATGTTTATAATAAATGATTTATTTCGATTTATGCAATTCATACTGTGAACATTGTTTTTATTCATGAATTGAATATGAGTCTTTAATTAAATTGAATATGATTTATTCATACAAATGAAGATTTGTATGTGAGATATATAAATCATATACATTGTGATTTAAATAATAATTACAACCAGTAATGAGACTAGGCATCTCATTTGTTAAGGTTGTAGCATATCAATCTCTATATGATAGAATATGAAATCTCTAATATCAAAGTGTAAGACTTTGAATTGATATACTAGTGTACTTGGTGCACTGAGGACTATGAGAATCTCATTACATTAAATTACTGTCCTTAGTAATGTGAATATCATAAGTGCTAATTACAATTGCTCTTAATCCTGAGATAAAAATGAACTCTAATTCTTTACTTTAGTTACTTTGATTTACTAATGAGTGGGGTCTCTAAGATCAACACCTCGGTATCTTAGGTAGCTAGGATTTGGGATTGAGAGAACATTATTTATCAAGATGGAATCTATCTTCTCTTACTTGAAGAGAGTAAATGCTCCCTTGTACTAATTAAATGTTTAATTACTGAAACTGTGCAGTCATTTTAGTAAAAGGTTTTCTAAAATGTATTTAGTAATTAAAGGATTATTAATTAGGTCACAAGGATTATAAGAAATAAGAATATATATTTTGGATAGTAAAGGTTTACACTTTATAATATATTCTTATGAGCATTAGTTGGTAGAGGGGTATAATTGTAAGTATTTAGCATTATAAGGATTTATTTATAAATTTCTAAATTGGAGTGCAATAATTATTATTTAGTGGAATTAATAATTATTTATTGGTCATTAATTAAAGTCAAGAGTTGATTGGTTGATTATTGACCAATAGGAGCCAAATTAGAAATTCTCTTTGGTTCCACTTCTGGTCCTAGTCGGAATAGGAAAAAGGGATAGGAAAGCTATAAAGGAGGGCAAGCCCCCATAGGGCCGGCTACTCTAGCTTTTTGCTTTCCTCTTGATTTCTTTAAGAGCCCACACACACTCTCTCTATATATATCTCTCAAGTTTCCAAGGATCATAGAAGTGAAGACTCAAATAAGCATTCAACCCCTTCTTCTCCACATAATCTTTACAATAACTCAAAGGTGTGATCTTTGTGTTAAACCATTAAAGAAACCTCAGTTTAAATTCTGGAATTTTTTTTTTTTTTTTTTTTTTTTTGAAATAGCTTTCGCAAGGTTTTGAAAACCTACAATTGAACCATAAACCAATGAAAGAATACATGAGTTGGCTCTGATACCAATTGTAGGCTTCCAAAACCTTGTGGAAGTTATTTATTATTATTATTATTTTTTAAATCCAGATTTAAACTCATGTTTCTTTAATGGTTTATCAAGAAGAACATACCTTTGAGTCTTTGTAGAGACTATGTGATGAAGAAGGGGTTGAGCACTCCTTTATGTCTTCACTTCTATGATCCTTGGAAACTTGAGAGAGATAGAGTGTGTGTGTGGGCTCTCAAAAAATATCAAGAGGAAAGTTAATGCTAGAGTGGCTGGCCCCTAGGTGGTTGCCCTCCTTTTATAGCTTTCCTCTCCCTCTTTCCTATTCCAACTAGGACTAGAAGTGGGACCAAAGGGAATTTCTAATTTGGCTCCTATTGGTCAATAATCAACCAATCAACTCTTGATTTTAATTAATGACCAATAAATAATTATTAATTCCACTAAATAATAATTATTGCACTCCAATTTATAAATTCATAAATAAACCCTTATAATCCTAAATACTTACAACAATACCCCTCTACTAGCTAATGCTCATAAGAATATATTATAAAGTGTAAACCTTTATTATCCAAAATATATATTCTTGTTTCTTATATTCCTTGTGACCTAATTAATAATCCTTTAATTACTAAATATATTTTAGCAAACATTTTACTAAAATGACTGTGCAATTTTAGTAATTAAACATTTAATTAGTACGAGGGAGCATTTACTCTCTTCAAGCAAGTGAGGGTAGATTCCTTCTTGATTAATAATGTTCTCTCAATCCCAAACCCTAACTACCCAAGATACCAAGGTGTTGATCTTAGAGACCCCACTCATTGGTAAATCAAAGTAACTAAAGAGAAGAATTAGAATTCATTTTTATCTCAGTATTAAGAGCAATTGTAATTAGCACTTATGATATTCATATTACTAAGGACAGTAATTTAATATAATGAGATTCTCATAGTCCTTAGTGCACTAAGTACACTAGTATATCAATTCAAAGTCTTACACTTTGATATTAGAGATTTCATATTCTATCAAATAGAGATTGATATACTACAACCTTAACAAATGAGATGTCTAGTCTCATTAGTGGTTGTGATTATTATTTAAATCACAAGGTATATTATTTATATCTCTCACATACAAATCTCCATTTGTATGAATAAATCATTTTCAATATAATTAAAGACTCATATTCAGCTCATGAATAAAAACAATGTTCATAGTATGAATTGCATAAATGGAAACAAATAATTTATTATAAACATGAAAAAGACAATAATAGTTTTGAGGGCATACAATCCCAACAATATATATATATATATAGAAGTGATCTAGTCAGCATATACTTACTTTAGTTAAAGTCAACAAATAACACGAGCCCTTGGATTCCCATTCACTTAATGGAAGATTCATCTTGAGATTCCAATCCAAGGGTTTGTGTTCTTTGCTTACTTTAGCTTAAAGTCAGCAAATGCTCACTAGAACATTTCTCTCTCTCTCTCTCTCTCTCTCTCTCTCTCTCTATCTATCTATCTATCTATCTATATATATATATATATATATATATATATATATATATATATATAGAAAGAGAGAGAGAGAGAGAGGTGAACTTAATTGCTTTAGGGTTCAAGGTTTACACATGAAGGGAGAGTGGAAAAGAGAGAGTTTGAGACTTGCTCAATAAGAGTGGACCCGCCGGTGAAGATACGAGTTGCTGGGGAAGAGAGGAGTTGCTGGAGCTGTAAAAGAGAGGGAGAGAAATAGAGGAACGAGATTGAAAAATGGGTCTTGGGGTGTAGTGACTAGTGAGTAGTGACTAATAGAATTAGGGTTAAATTGAGTTGGGGCTATTTTAGAGAATTTGTGGAGTTTGTTTGATCAAATAAAGAGATTTTAAATAATTGAGGACTTGAGATCATGTAAAGGGGTTGTGGGCTACGGCAGTAATGCTATATATCATAAAAATTTATCCCAAAAAGCATTCCAAATAAATCATAACCATTCATTTATTATGGAGAGAGAATTTGCTAAAAAAGAGAAGGATTGGACGATTTGCATTATCATTTGGGAGGATACATTGTTGGGATTTTTTTTTTTTTAAGACAGCATTTTCCTTAATATTTTAGATAAGAAAAGGGATTGACTGGGATTGTCAGATGAACTTAGCAAAAAGCGGATAATTTGGCATTTGAGATTTGGGCTTTGTCAATTGGACATAGGGTCAAGCTTTCTCGAATTTCTATTGATTTTGGGCCAGGCAAGGCCGCTGGTAGATGGGTCCGATCATCAGAAAATTAAACTGAGTTCTCGAGAACAAAGGGGTGTTGTTCACAAATATTTTGCAAGTTAATTCAACTCAACATTAGCCATTTCTAAAGAGTGTGTCCCTAACCACCGGATCAGGTGGTCTAGTGGCCCGAGCCTTGGGCCAACATTCACTTGTGCATGGGTTCTAGTCCCCTCGGATCCCCACCAGTGAATCTGGTGGTGCCATCCACTCCATTGGTTGTGCGCCCTGGCGGGACTTCTATGAGTCTTCCCAATTCTTTTTTTCCATTTTTGATATTAGTACTCAAAACGACAACCTCTCCCTCACTGGTCACCGGCTACAAGGCATGGGTGGGAATCTCTTTAATAATGCAAAATATACCATATGTAAATTATGCTAAAAACTTGATTATCAAAGTTTAAGTATTTTATTAAATAGAGAATTGAAGCTTTAGATGTAACAAGTCGTCACATTAATTCCTTGGTATCTCTAAATAATTAGTATGCATATATGATGAACCCCTGGTACACTCTGGGGGCATAAATATGACTCAAATACACTATATTTAATTTGGTCATTTGAGTAATGAGTCAATGAGAAGGTGCAGGTGCAGGTGCAGGAGAAAATAGGCTGGAGAAGAGTCGGTCCGCTAGCACTGCGTTTGCTGCATCCGAGGGATGGAAAGCGTCCCAAAATACATAATCTGTGCGATTGCTGCACATCTTTGAGTTGGGCAAGCATAGCCCACCGACGCTTGTGTCTACATTGCAACACGAGGTATTTGAGATCTTAAATCCTGGTTGCCACAAAACAAAAAACCAAAGAAATTAGTCATTTTACAAGTAATTACATTTCTAGTAATTTACATCATTTGACACATTGCAACAGTGCAATTGAGAAAGAAAGTTGAAGTTACCGTAGGTGGTAGGATTGGTGATTAAATCTAAAACTGCAGGATAAGTATCTGCAAATGCAAGTTGAGCAGATGGGAGGCGTCGGTTTAGAGAGACGATGAGGTTTTGTACTTTGGAGTTGAATTGGAGCACCCACTGATTCACTTGCTTTAGGCACTGCCCTTTCTTTGATTTTACCCTCTGAGAAGGAATGCAGCCAAGTGGACCAAGCCCGTGGAACACCATCTTTCGTGCACCAACTCCGTACAGCCTCTAATAATGTATACATGCATGTAATTCCATCACATTCATATATCAGAATTTCAATTTTTCATTTAAGATTTCATATTAATTAACTACCATTTCTAGCTTCTGACAAACCTAAATAAAGATTATGAAATTCTAATTTATCCTGTGAATGAGTTGAGTAAATTTATCCCATATAGTAGCACTCGATCATGAAGGTGGAATTACAAGTCTAAAACTAACTCCAAGTTCACTTACTCCTATGGAAAATGATACGCATCACTATAATGTATCATTACAAGCATTGTTACAAGAAAAAAAGTTCGTAAATTTCTAAAAGTACCCATGAGTGATTTTCCAAATCTACCCTCATTTACTTCTTATAGTAATTCGTTGTAGCGATGTATAAGCATTGTTCTACCTCTATTTGTGGGTTATATTAGGAAAGTGTACATATGGGCATATTTGGTATTGTGAAGTTGTATATGGGTACAAATGTCATTCTATTATTCCAAATCTTTTCAATTTGTAGATATAAAAATAAGCCCAAAATCCCTCCACTTTCTCCCCGTTAACTTTCCAAACAAGAGCAATGGAAGAGAAATGTTTATTTTCTCTTCTCTTCTCTTCTCTTCTCTCCAAATCTCTCAATCCAAACATAGTGTTATACAAAGCTAGAAATCATTGTATTGGTCACTACAAGTAATTCTTCCTCAAAGTAGCTTCCAAACACACCCCAACAATTAATAGATAAATTATAAAATTTGCATGAAGGGGATGGTGGAGAATGGAACATTTATGTACCGTAAGTTGTTGGTCTAAGGTGGAGATCATGAGTTCCAGAAATTCGTCATGTGTGTACTGCTGACCATCCGCTAAGAAGGGTTGCAAGAAATTGTTGACATAGTCATTGCTGCCTGCAAAATATGTTTATAAATCTTTGTCTTAATATAGAGATTAATAAATGTTATGGCATCCCTTAGCTTGATTAGAATTTTGAAGTACATTTCTTGCTTCCGAGATAAAATTGCTTTAGGAATTCTTGCAAGAAAGTAGTTTGAAAAAGCAAAATACGTACTCCGTAAAGGATTGGATATTTCTGTTTATTTAATACGTATTGCAATTAAGATCGATATATCGAGTACCAATTCCAATGAAGTATATAGCTTCATTGCAAAGCTTGTTTGCAGCCTCTACTCCAATTTTAGCTTTCATTGCTTCCTTTGTCTTCTCAAAATATTTTATTTGATCATCGAACGACAATCTCTGAATCTATAATTACATAACATAGAGAATATTAAAATACATATATGTAATCAAATTAAGAGATCTAAATATTAATTAAGAAATCATGCATATATGCTTACAATATGTAATTTAAAATAAAAGCAAATTTTGAGTGGAGAAAAAGGAAAAAACAAAATTAGAAATCATGCGCGCGCGCGCATATATATATATATATATATATATATATATACATATATGCTTACAAAATAGAGTCCGGTGTCATTAAGAATTCCTGCTCCCCCAGATGCATAATTAACCCCCTTAAGGATTGCATCGTCATTCTGTGACAGGGAGAGATAAGGTGGCGGCGGTGGGATCCCAAGCTTTTCAGCTACAAAAGAAAAAAGTCATTAATTTTTTTTATTTTTTATTTTTTTAAAAAGAGAGTAAAAATAAACAAAATATTTTGGGATAATTAGAATACATATTATATCGCCAATAGTCCTCCCATTGGTGAACCTCCCAGTAGCCTTGCCTCCAGTATAATCAACCCCATACCAAGGAAAATTTGATTTTGCAAGAGAATATTGAAGATAGTTGTTGTTTCCAACTTCTGTCAAGGAGTCCCCAAATATATATGTGACTAACGATGCCGCTGAAGCCGCAGCTGCCATGGCTGTGACACTCAACATGGCCAGAGCCACCCCCTGCATTGCCATAGTTAATTTCCTTCAATTCGATCGATCGAGAAGCATTTAGTAACAAGGATTATTTATACTACTCCCTGCAATCTGCATGGCATGAAAAGTCATGCCCAGTTCTTCAAGTTTACAAATATTAGGTGATTATTTTCAAAACTGTAGAACAACTTTAGTGGTGTATGTTTGTCTCAACTTGAAATTGGTGGAAATTAGTGCAACATGGTAAATTAGTTATGGTGGGTGCTACTTTCTCTCTCTAACGGTTGGCCAACTCACTAAAGTCAGTAAGTTAGTGCACTTTTGTCTGGCCTTGGGCTTGCTACTGCCAATGGGCCAAATATATCTCCTTCTGGCTTAACTCACATCGATCAGAGCCAGAAATGTCAATGCACCACCAAATGCAGGTGCATATTTTATTTTTCCCCTAAATTACTTGCTCTGCTTCACGCCATGGTGACTTAAGACTTGGGCTGTTAACGTGAATTACTTGCCAAGGACTCAAGCTCAGATCTTTGTTTGTTAGGCTCATTCATCAACCAAATACGTAAGACTCGAGCTTTAACTTTAGGGATTGTTTGGTAAATATGAAAATCTAGCCGGCTAAACGTAACGCCCCAATCTGACGCTACTGTCGACCGTTCCGGGTAGATCGACACGTGTCAAAACAGAGATATAATCTGAAAATATTTATATACTCAGGCATAAAGAAAGATATATATAACAAACATGATATGTAGTGGAAAGTCATACATATGTCCCTGATTCGCATTATGCAATAAATATAAATATAATCAATGTATAGTAAATTGCCAACATGCCTAGCACATATGATAAGTATTAATAAAGTTCCATAAACCAATGTTTAGTTGACGAACAACAGCTACCTATTCCTCAAAAGCAACGCCCAGAAGACTACCCGGCCAACCAAGTATTGTAAGAAAAACACTCAAGGAAAAACACTCTGCATTGGAAATCCTGCTCTACTACTCTGTGAATCTGTTGTATGAAAGACAACTGTGAGCCTTTGAATGCTCAGTAGGAATATAATTCTCAACTAATAATGATAATAATGATGCATATAATCATTTATGAGCGAATTTGTAAACATATATGTGGTTTCAAGATATACAAGTATTCACAAGTGATATACCAAGAATTCACAATATAAATAACATCTGATCTCATGAGTCAGCCAACACACTTTTCAACACATTGAAATGAGAGTAGTCTCAATTAGTATCGAAAGAGGGATAGTATCAACTCTTTTTCCATTCATCACATACCCAATCATATCCATTCCATTCATAATATAAACATTGTTGGGAGAGGAAATCCCATGAACTCGTGATAGTGTTTATGGATCATGCAAAAAAAAAAAAAAATCGAATCCTTTAACAAATATAGAAGAATCCGTACCTTTGAGATCTGTCTGGATTGATCTCAATAAAACGAACTGCAGAAGATTAATTGCTGCTCGATCCTTCAAGCCTTCTACCGTATTCCCAAATGCCAGAACGTGAAGAGAGAGTGGCTCTCTTTATGCTCTCCTTGTTGGACGGTTGCCTCTAGGGTTTAGATATTTCGTCTTAACCTAGTGGCTGCCCAACATGACATATATATAGGCTACGGTAGGGACCCAAAAGCAAATAAGTTTCGGGCTCCTAATGTAAATATTAAAAACCTATTTACATTAATTATAATTCATTCCACTAAAGAATTATAACTGCA
>JAESVK010000096.1:484248-511627 GCA_017140935.1 Hamamelis virginiana | reverse complement strand
AACTTAATATACCCTTTAGGATTGGTTTTAGGGCATACTTCTAACAACCACCTCAGAAAATGGCACAACTAAAAGCAAATAAGCCTAACAAATATGTTTCATGTCCTTTATTGCCTCTTCTCACTCTTCCATACACTACATAGGTGCAATGCAAACAAAGAAAAAATAAAAGCCAACATAAACCCAGCCCACTATTACTCATCGAACAACACAGGCACTGAGACTCATCCAGAAAACATCATCACTCTTAAGGCAGCCCTAGAAATGCCAGAAAATGTACATGCCATACATACAATCCATACCTTTTATTATTTCTCTTTCTCTATCGTTTTGTTTCTAACAAAAATCCTACCCACAAACCACATTTTGGATAAATGCAAAAATTCAGCTCAACAACTACAGCCAGAAGTTCTGCTACGTCTCTTACAGCAACTGTGGTAAGACCATGGCATCAAACAAAGGGAACATTTACCATTGCAACTTCTGTAGAATTGGAAATGTAGTTGCAACTCCAAGTAAAAAAAATGAACCTGAATTCAACCTAATTCACTATCACAAAAAAATTTAGTCCATTTACCATTTGCCACACCACAAATAACTCATATAATTTCCTATAATTACCAGGTTCATTCTAGAAGTGCAGTTATCCGATGGTACGGACACAATAAATGCAAAACTCTTTGGAGAAATAGCAGAAGATCACATCGGTTGCACTGCAGAAAAAATCTACGAGGCAGCTTAACAAGTAATACACAAATTATAAAATTAAATGCACTACTTTCAGTTAGCAAAATATCCAAACTAATTTTCTTCCTACATTAGCAACACAGCACTTATTTTTCGTGTGTTGCTTGGCAGTCAAACATACTTGATCTTCAACAAGTCATTAAGCCATGGCTACCAATGGATTACATGATCAAGATCAAAACAGCTCAAGACTCATTCCAAGGAACAAAAGCATACACCATCAACCATATGAAGCCTCTTAATGAAGAATAAGAAGAAGAAATCTCACAAGAATTAACCCCTTCCTCTCCATTAACCCGGGAAACACCAGAGGCAAGTACATATGGTACTTCACTTTCACAGAGCTCAAGTAGTGACCTTAACAAAACTTAAACTCCTGCTGCAGATGAACAAAGCCCACTACCTGGGTTTAAAATGGCTTGATAGTCGCCATTTGTAAATAAATAAACTGTTTTTTGCGCTCCTTTTTAACCTATATATAGGTGCATGCCGATGCCAACCTTGTAAATATGTAAAGCATATACATGCAACGATCAGTTTTTTGCTGCATCTAAATACCATATGCATACACCACGACTTGCAATTTAACAGCCCACATAAAATCATGTAAATCCATATACCTAGTAACCAAATCCTAACATATCAGCCACAATTCCACCAGGCACGTCCCCCCTAGTGTATAAAAAATATGATTACTAAGTAGCAGTGATTATAATAAAAAAATAATGTAATAATTGTTATTTAAATAAAATGGAAAAAGAAATAAAGAGAAGCACAAAATGTAGGATTAAAAAAGAAAAAAACAAAAAAAAAAGTAAAAGAACGTGTAAACAAATGTTGGGTAGTGGGTACGCTGGGAGTGTTGAAAAGCGATGGGACCAAATTGTCCCACATCGAAACAATGGAAATGGCTGGGACACGCAGCCTATAAATGCCTTGTGCCTTCTTCCCTTCCATGCATGAATGGCTTGCTCATTTTAGCGAGTCGAGCCCAAGTCGAGCCTGATTTTATTGCAATTAGCTTGTCATTATTAAAAATGGAGAGATTGTTAGCCTCATAACTGACTACCCTCATAACCACTTAGATCAAGTTTTGATGATAACAAACATATCTTGTGTACTAATATGTTTATCAAGTGATGCAAGGTTCAAACTTATTGAAACTATCATGAATATTGCATCAAAAACTCAAGCAAAACACAAGCAAGCACATGGATTGAGCCTAAACCAAGCAAACCTCATGTAGACTCAATCTCAAGAAGCAAGAAAACTCAAGACACCTCAAGATCTTGTAATTATTTTTATCTTTTGTATTTATGAGTATCTTAAGGTTATTTGTAAAGCTTTCAATAAGATTGAACTTGAAAAGCTCAAATTGAACATAGTTTTGACCATAAGTGGTTCATATAGGTTTAACCTTCACACTAGGACTATTAGAAGTTTGTTGGACCTTAGGAATGAACCTTAGAAACTTTAAAACTTAGTTTGAATGGCATCTTGCTTTTATACACATGCCTTGAACTTTATTTAGATAAAATCTGTCTTTTTGGCAAGGCCGTTCCAACGGGCATGCAGAGCTATTCGAATGGAGGCTCCTGTTTGAACGGGGCAGAGCCCATGCATTTGGGACTTTGGCTATTTGAATGAGAATTAAGTTTTTACTAAGGCCATTAAAACAGGACTTCGGGCCGTTCGAACGGAAGACTGGGAATTTTGTTCATAACGATTAGTCCATTCGAACGGGCTCTCAGTCCATTCGAACGAGCTCTCGGGTCGTTTGAATAGTAAATGCAGAATATGACCATAACGACTAGTTTTCAAATTCCAACGATTATATATCTTCCCATGTCAATTTAAACTCATTCCATTTGTCTTGGAACGGTTGTTGATCATATACAAACTGATTTTGACTTAGTGTTCATCATTTTCTTTTTACTAAATCAATTTTTCAAGCAAGACCTTTGTTAAAGCTTCCATTGATCTTAATTTTGAGCTATACTAGTCTTAATCTATTAAGGAGCTATTAATGTGAGCAACCAATTGTACAAATTAGCTTGGTGAAGTACTCTACACTGTACTCACTGTCAACTATCATCATCTTGTAAGCTTGGGTTTTGGTAACCCTTGAGAAGCTTAGAGTTGGTTTTCAAGCATTGTGTAAAGGTTGATCTTAAGCCTGCTAAAAGAATCATTGGTATCAGGTTTGATATCTACCATGAGCTTGATTCTTAAGGCGTGGGCGTGGGCGTGGGCATAGGTTTGGTTCCGAACCATGTTAAAATCATTGTATTTCATTTTCTTACCTCTAAAATATTATAAGCAAATCAAAATCAAAGTCTTTCAAAATAAAACCTACTTTGAGTACAAGTCTTGTGGTAAAATTATATTTCAAATAGGATTTCTAAAAAGAATTATTTTGCAAAACAAAGTCTCTCTAGAATATGTTGGAACTTATGCACAAATCTTGCCTCAATAAAATATAATAGATAGATATTACCTCAATTAAAATTATGTATTGTTGTAAAAAGTGAAGATCGACAGGGATGAGGCGCAGACTAGGTCGCTCTCTTTAAGACATTTCGCGCCACTACGGATTATATTTGATGCAGTAGTTTACAAGCACGCCGCCTCCAGGATACAACAGCCCAGCCACTCACTGTTAAATAGTCTGCACTACTATGAGAAGATGGAATCTCCACACAACACCCTACTTTGCTCATTCAACTCATAAAAACAAACTAAAAATATAGACTCATAGAATAAGAGAAGAGAGGATATGTGTGTGTAAATGAGTGTACATATGTGTGTGTTAGAATAACATGGGATGACCTCTATTTATAGATGTGGGAAATTTTAACTCTTGGTGGAGAATTAAAATTCTCTCATAATATCAAATGGAGGTTATGTATGTTACGTAAGAAAATAAATACAATTTGACCATCAAATTGTAACTTATGATATTAATATTTATCATCAAAATAAATTATATATTTTTTATTAAAATATCCAACAATCCCCCACTTATTTTAATAAAAAAACACAATATGTGAACACAATATTGTGAGATTATTTTAATATGAAATAAGGTGATAAATTATCTGGAATAAATCGAGAGGGATGGGACTTGAGCCCAAATAATATTAAATCGCCTATGAGGATACCATTCCTAGGGACTGGAGATCCCAAGAACTAGGTTAATGGAAAAATGAATCATAGAGTGGTTTGAATGGACATACACAATAAAAGTCTTAAAAGACTTATTGTCCATCCTTATGGTGTAGTGTATTTCATCTTGTAACGATTTAGAGGTTGAGATTATTATTATTTTTAATCTCTTAATGAGTTCTATAGCCCTTATGGGTGAGATGTTAGAGTTACGGGAGCATCCTTGATAGACTCACCCATATAAGTGTGGAAGTGAGGCTGCTTCCTATGAGAATTGGGCTAATTCTCTAGAGCACTTATGAAAATCGGGATAAAGCACACAGCCATAATGTGCTAAAACAACTTCTAAAAACTTTTTGCAAAGTTAGAATAACATGCATAATGAAGGTGGCACTGCCTTGAAACCTTCACTTAATATTTTAGTAAATCTAGTATTAGAGTCAAAGTGGACTAAGCCTTGAAACTAAGACTGCTCGAGGATACTAGAATTACGTCATACAAATATCATTCAAGGTGTCCTCATACGAGCTTCAAAAAGTTACAACACAGTAAAGTTCCTTGATGTGTCTTGAGTCTCCATTTGTCTTGTATGATCCAATGATAGCTCTTTGCTTGATTCATTGGTTTACTATGGATGCTTCCATGATTTTGAACTTCATATATAATATGCATCACTAGACAAACTCATTAGCAAACAAGATATGTTTATTATCATCCAAACTTTGACCAAGAAGGTCATGAGTATAGCCATAAGGTTAAGAATATGAATTAATTATGAAATTATTATTCTATTATAAAAATAAGAAAATTTTACCTAAAGATTCCCATAGTTTGAAAAAATTGCCTACATAAACCCATCTTTTAAAAAATTACCAACATAAACCTCCGTACCAATTTTGGACATTTTTACACATTTCAACAGTCAAATTTTTTGGAATTTATGAAAAAAATTTCACAAAATCCCCAATAAAATATGTAATCCTCAAAATAATAAACAATCCAGAATCACCAAAATATTGAAGAATCCCCCAAATAACACACAATCCCCAATCCCCATAAAAGTGAATAATCCATAAGTTTGCTACCAATCCCCAACACCTATATTTTTTGAATAATCCCTAATTTTCATAATAATCCCCAATCTCCTAACTTGGTTTGTACAACTCATCATTACATTGCTTTTTAACATTAAATTATCACCTACTTGTCCCATCAAGACTTGTTGAAATGTAATACCCATAGGTGTGATAAAATAAATAAATAAACCATAATCAAACCAAGTCACCGAACCAAACCGAACCAATTTGACTGGTTTTGGGCGGTTTATGTTGCTTAATCTATTTGGTTTGGTTTTTATTTTATAAAAAAATTTGGTTCTCGGTTCGGTGATCGGTAAGAAGGAATAGAAACCATCACCGACCGAACCGCTGATGATACATTATATAATATACATATTTATAAATAAAATAATATACTTTTATTAGGGAAATTTTCATGAATAATCCTAAGTTTCCGAAATATTACGCCTACGAACCCGATCCAAAACTAATTACGCAAATATTTTTTTTGGACATAAATAATCAATACAATCCCCAATTTTGTGTATAATCCTCAATCCCCAATAGTTCAAAGGATCACTAGAATTACAAATAATCACCAATCTCCTATATTACTAAGAATACCCAGTAGAGTAGACAAGATTTGATTGATTTGGTGTTCTTGGAAAGCGCAAACTGAATGAATGACATGCATGATGTTGACGTGACATAAATTGGATTGAGGATTCTTAACAATATTGGTGATTATTAGAAAATTGGGGATTGAGAATTCTATTTATTTTTGGGGTTTATATATAAAATTGGGGATCCTGTACAAAAAATTCGGGGAGACACTAAATGACAAGCATTAAATACTTATGTGACATAAGTGGATTGGGGATTCCTAACAATATTGGTGATTATTAGATAAATTGGGGATTGGGGATTCTGTTTATTTTTAGGGATTATACATAAAATTGGGGATCCTGTACAAAAAATCGGGGACATTGAATGACCAGTATTAAATGTTGACATGACATAAAGTGGATTGGGGATTCTTAACAATATTGGTGATTATTAGATAAATTGGGGATTGGGGATTCTGTTTATTTTTGGGGATTATACATAAAATTGGGGATTATGTACAAATTGGTTAAACTTCAATTTTAAGGGTATTTTCGTCTAAAAAAACAGTAATAGGTGTATATCCATAATATGTTTTGGATCGGGTTCATAGGCGTAATATTTTGGAAACTTAGATTATTCATGGAAATTGCCCTTACTATTATATTAAAAAATTTTATGAAAGTAAGTGAGTCAGAAGCCATTTCTCATTTTCATCTTTTCACTTCAAATAATATTATTTTTATTATTATATTAACAAAGAGAATGAAAAGGTTTATTGAAAACTAAATAAGTAAGTCAGAGTCAAAGACCATCATTTCCACTCTTCAATATTTCACTCTTCTCCATGACTCCCTCTTTCTTCTTTGCTACAAAAATCTCAAAGCCTCTTTTCCTTTGGCTTGTTGTCCTCTGTTCTCTCTATGTCCAATAAACTTTAGCTCCCACCTCTATCTCTCTATATATATATATATATATATAAATATTCGAATATTATTTTTTTTTAGTTTAGCATTTTTTTTCATGTGTGCTGCATTGCAGCAATATAGCATCAATATGCATTTAGGGTTTTCATTTTTGTTCTCTCCCATCCTGCTAAATCAGCCCAATCGACTAAACCAAACCAACCCTTAAGTGAATTGAAATCATTAGTATGCAAATTGATTGTCTCGGTTTGGTTTACTTCAGATGGCTCAAACCGGATCATGAGCACCCCTAATACTCAATTTTATGTATAATATTCAATTTTCCTCATAATTTCCAATCCCCATTCAAGTCATAATTCCCGAAACAACACAAAATCCCCAATACATATTTTTGTTCATAATCCCCGAAACTATTAAGAATCTCCAATTCTCAATTAGTTTTAAAATATTTGATATTTAGATATGATATGACTTTTTAAGATTTGTCATGATGGCATAATTAATATGATTTGACATTATAAATTGGGGATTTTTTTTTTAAATTGAGGATTGTTAAAAAACGATATTTAGATTATCTATAATTGGATAATATTGTGTATAAATAATAAAACCAATTAATTATATAATACAAACAAAATGTATATTAATTCTGTAGTTTATAGAATTATAGACCAACTAAGAAAGCATTTAACTAAAGAATAAGATAAAGAAGAAGAAGAAGAATACTTGAATAATAATTCTATTAGACCAGAATGTTATTCAAGTAACCAATAAAACAATTAGATAGAAAACTAAATATATAAAACACTTAAATTAAACATTTACATCATTTTCCAGAAACTACAGAAGATAGGCACGTTGAATATTGATCAAGTCTAGTGTTTAATACTATGTCCTCAAGACAGAATATGCCTCTCTTATTGGTGCTTAAAGTTTGATGGATGTTTGCCTCCTTAGATAAATTGATCACGTTTGCACAAGAAACACAACAATCTGCAGACATAGCGAGCCAGAAGAACGGGGACGTAGTCAGAATTTTACATGAGTGGGGGCCGGTGTATCAACTAAAATTTTTTCGTGAAAATCCAAAGTAGTATCCATATAGTATTAACAAAACATCAACAACTGAAAATATACAAAATATTCAATCAAAAGAAAAAATACAAAATAATCTCACTTAATACATTACTTGAATTTTATATATTAATACATTTTCTGATTTGTTGTAATTTTGACTTGGGCTGATTTATATTTATTTGTTGCTGTTGTTGTTGTGATTTGGGCTGATTTATTGGGATGATTTTGACTGAGTTGTATATTTTTATTTTTTATTTTTTGATTTGGGCTGATTTGTTGGGATAATTTTGCCTTTTTTTTTGGGCTAATTTATGTTGGAATGGGCCAAAAACTGTGTTAGTAGGGGCCCAAAAATTATTTGAGTGGGGGCCAATTAATTTTTTATACCTACTCTAGCCTTTTTTTTTTTTAGAGCCAGCAGGGGCCATGACCCCTTTTGGTCCCCAAGTGGCTTCGTCTCTGCAGAAGAATGATATCTCTCTATCTTAAACACTATGTAGACACACAACAAATGAATGAAATGGACTCTGGACCCGTGGCCTATTTATAGACACATTGGTGCCTCTTCGTGAAGTGCAGAAAGACACCATAACAAACATTGCTCTGTGCAAAGTGCAACTCTTTAAAATTTCCGAACAGGCATGACTGTTCTGCAAAAAAATAAATTCAAATGGTAATTTGACTTGACCCAAAAAAAAGAGAAGATAATGGGTCAATCTAAATGACTCGGCTATGCCCGGTGCGTGCGCTTGTGTGGTTTAGACCAAGCCCAAGTTTGGGTAGGTTTTCTCCCCTTCACAAAAACTTTGGTACCCCTTGAGTCCCAATCCATAGGTCCAATGTAAGAGTATATAAGCACACAAGATACCTACTTATTTATTCAATGTGGGACAAAGATTGTAACACCCAACTTAACATCCGTACCGACCCTTTCGGAGGGGTCGACACATGTCAAGCTGAAGGTACAATCTGTCCTGCTCATCTGTATTTCCTCACAAGATATAAAAATTTCATATAACAAGATGATATGATATGTCCAAACAATATTTCCCAAATCGTCATATATAAATATATTCAATAAATCAAATAATATTGCCAACAACCCTAGCAAGTAGGCAATTCTACAATCAATATACAATCTGAATAATCCAATACATAATACACGAGAGATAAGAATGCAACCAATAATACAAAGATAACCTCAAATCTGACCAACAACCCTTAGCGAAGGATTTAGCTAAGCCAAGAATGTAACCCAAGGTTAACCTGCATTTTTCTGCAAAAAAGCAGGGGTGGGCTTCAACGTGCTCAGTAGGGATAATATAATCTCTACGAATTAATAACAATACATTGATACATAAGATACTTATGTAAAACAGTTATTTATAAAGTTTAATGAATTTATAAAGCAACTAGAAGCCAATAATTAAAATATGTGTGGACTTTCAGTGAAAAACCAGGTCCTCCAGTATAACTCCAGTAACCAGTAACCAGGCGTATGCCACACATGCGGAATGCCGCGTCGCATGTGGACAATAGCCAAATAACGTCCTCAATCCATAACAAGGTGATACCGCTACACAAGGGCTCGACATATTGCCATCGGTATGGACTTCGGCTAGATTGGCATATGCGTCACCTCAACGGGTCCCTAGCATATCCAATCATGGATCGAATCATATTATAGGGCTGTTGATTCAGGCTAACAAATCTTTAGTTCAACCGGGCTACTACTAAATCTCAAGGACGGAGACCGTAGTCACGCCGCCTATAATATCAAGTAAGGCCATGGGCCTAAACCCCCAATGATATAATTCGATCCACATACATATATATATATATATACATGCATGTCCTGAAATATAATAACTATCATGCAATGCCCACCGGGTGAAGAGATGAGGAGTGTTCTCTAACTGATCAACTTCATCCACGCGTGGTAAAGATCCAATAATAATCATCATATAATGTCCACTAGGATTGAAGAGACGATGAGTGTTCTCTAGACTGGTCAACTTCATCCTTTCGTGGTATAAATCACAGTAACCATGGTCCATTGCAAAGAGGTTAAAGAGCAAGTTCACGCCTAAACCTCTATCACGCATGGTAACCAATATCTAGTAACCCAGAGCCTCAGCTCAATCAATATAAAACATATCTCAAAATCAATATCATTTTCAAAAGAACAGTGAATGGCATAAGTGTATAGTCATCAACATTTGTTATACATAGATCCATTTAGAAAACGTGATTTACTCAGATATCATTATCATAATCAAACATTTCGTAAAACAGTCAAATCATATACCCATTCACCTAATTAATAATACGAAAGAGTGATATATCCAATTCTCACATTTTATCAAGATTTGTCAAAGGTAAAGCATTTCCATTTGGAATCCATTTGATAACGTTTAAAACATGCCACACAATGTATACAGTTTATAAACAATTATATTCCATATATCTATTTATCGGAACAGTAAAACAATAAGGTTCACAAGCGTTAATAAATTATATCATTTAAAAAAGGGCATTTAAAGTTCACATGATTCTCAAAGCATTTGCAAAACAGATATATCATTATCAACGTTAAAATGTTACTTATCCCTACCTCAATGCCACAGTGTTTCCAACCCTTTGTGACTCCACGAGCCTCCCAAATGCAATGCGAAATGCACCCAAATGCAAGTGCTTCTCCAAAGAACCTTTCAAATTGAAAAGCAACATATAATGCAAACAAGGAATTACAAGAAAGCACAAAAGGTCTACAACTTCAAAACTAAAATGAGTCGCTTCTCAAAACGGCTCACAAAGACCCCAAAGACTCAAGGCCCCAAAATAATGAACCGAAGACCTTAAAACTATCAAGACATAAACCCAAGAATGATAATAAATTTCATGATGAATTTCGTTGCCAAATGCCAAGTGATTTGAAAGGTATACATCAAAGAAGATAAAGGGTACAAAAGAAAGGGCAAATTCTGGTATTTATAAAAAATTTTCTCTTTTCAAAAGGAATTTGACTCCAAAACCAAAACATTTAGAAACTAGGCTTCACAAGCTTTCCGAACATATAAAGATCATAAAAAACGGACACCGGATGAAGAAACTAGAGCCGAAAGAAGAAAAGCAACCTCACAAAAAGACCAAACTAGGGTAACTTAGTCGACTAAACACTCACTCTTAGTCGACTAAACACAAGGCAGAACCTACCCGAGCCAAATGCAGATGAACTAGTTGACTAATCACATTGTCTAGTCGACTAGCTCACTGCAGAAACGTCATTAACGACATTTTAAGCTTCTCAAAACCTTACAATACGCAACCACAAACCACCAAACACCCAAATACATCAAATCAAAATCCAACAAAGCTTGATCTACCATAAAACCCAAAAATAAACAACCAAAAATCAAGATTCATTAAAAACCCAAACTAAAAACCCATAAAACCCATAAACATACAACTTTCTTGACAACATACAAATATCATTCACTCTTTCCCCAAACTCCATTCACCTAAACACCACAAAATCCAACTCCAAAACCCACCAAACGAAACATAAAGAAAAAGGAAAAAAAAGAAGAAGAAGAGAAATATAACAAAAAGGGAACCAAGACTTATCTCCACCGGCAATGGCAACTTCGGCGACCTCCGGCGAGCTCCTCCTTCTTTCACTCTCTCTCTCAGTCTCTCCCACTCGCACGGCTGAAAAATGAAGAAAGAAAAGGGTGGGGTTGGCTTATATAGGGAATGGCAAAGTTGTAAATACTAAGAAGTTTTTTTTTTTTTTTTTTTTTTTCGAAAATTATTAAAATATTTCATATAAAAGGGAAAATAAAACTTGGGTTATTACAAGGATGACCAGGGGCAGATGCATGTAGGGGCTGAGGTGGGATGTAGCCCACCCCAAGTTTGGCCAATTTTTTGTTTTAGGCTTATTAGATCACCATTAAATGAGTTTTAGTCCAAACTAGCCCAATATTTAAGCCTAAAATACCAAATTCCTAATATTCTCATATGCTCTCACTCTCCAGCCCATCTGCCTCATTTGACTTCTTTATCTCTCTTTCTCTTTCTTGCCCTAACCCTCATCTTCTTGCCCTAACCCTCATCTCAAAGATCGTAGGGTGCATCTTTGAAAGTGTTTTATTTCTCTTTGCACTAGTCTTTGTAATGCTCGAATAGATATTTTCTTGTGTTAGTCGAATATTTATATAGTTGTGTAAACATAAATTAAAAAATTAATCATAATTTCATTTACTTTATAATATTTTGGTTATTTCTTATTTAACCTATCCCACCCTAATATTAAATCCTAGCTCCGCACCTGAAGATGACTACTACCTTCAACCACTTTCAAATAGGTGATTTTAAAGTACAATTTCTATTTCAAAACCTTAGTATTTTGAGCTTATTAATACAATATATTAATCTACTTATTGAGATGAATGCATTTCAATATGGGCGCACCTCAAAAGACTTGTGGGACCCATAGCCTATTTATGACCAAAATATAACAATGATTACATGTAATATGGAGGATTGGTGATTCTTCACAAAATTAGGAATTCAATATAAATATGAGGATTTTATCATTTGAAGGACATTTTGGGTAAAAAAAATATTTTGATAATTTTTCAAAAGATAGATTTATGGAGGTAATTTTTTCAAACTACGAGAATATTGAGATAACATTCTCTAAAAATAAATTTTATTATATTATATAAATTTATTATTGTTCACAAATTGTCCATATTGCACAAATGTGAATTTTATATATATATTCCGAGGAGGTCGAAGGTAGAAGAGACAAAAATTGAAAACTCATGGCAAGTAGGGTAGGCGACCGTGCAGAAAAGGTATTAGCCAAAAATTTGGCTTGTAATTTTTTGAAAGTGAATACCTATTTAATTTGTACAAACATTTTACGACAACTCCCAAAGGTTGCTTCCTGTGGTAGAAACTTCTAGATACGAGAAAACGTGTTTGGAGAAGGATTGAAAACTCTTTAGAATTATTAGTTTGAATAGAAGCCATCCTCGATGCACGTTGAACGGAGAATGTCATTTTATGTTATTAGAATAATAATATTCATATATAACTTACTAAGCGCTTAGCTTTGCTCTGGTTCAACTATTGATCATATTCCGGAATTTATTATGAGAAGATCGAGATTAATAGTAATTAATTAAAAAAAATTTCATTCGTCCTTTTTTTTATAAAAAAAATCGACCGTTGGATCAATATGATTTTTTGTATTCATGATACGTATAAATGGAGCATCAAATCTAACAGTCGATTTTTCAAAATAGTTATTCTAATTTGGTCAGCTATATTAGGAAGGACAAAAAAAAAAATTGACGAATAGAATTGTCTATTAATTAATTTGACCATGCATGGACATGGATGACTTCAATTTCCATGCATGCAAAGCCCTCCTGCTTAATTTATATTGTGCCATGTTCTAGATTTCTCATTTTTCTTTCTTAAAAGTATGCTTCTCTGTCCTTTTTTTTTATTTTTTTTTTAAATAAAAAAAATTATTTAAGCACAATAATTTCTTAAAAATCAACTCTTGTCTTTTGAACAACCACAGAAATTTACCACATTTCTTGCAAAATGAGATAAAACCCAAATCTTCAGCCCAAGAGATGTTGGAATCTATAGCCCATACGATCCGGGGATCGACCATTATTTTTTTATTTCCTATTTAATTATTGTTTATAATAGAGTGATACATAAACATAATTAGAATAGTCGAATAGTAGTTGGCTTAGTAGCTGTTTTATTCCAAACAACCACAAGGAGAGTTGATTAAAAAAATAATAATCAAAATATTAAACTTAAGCCTTAAGGCAAGAACCCAAGAGTCTGCAATCAGAGTGACCACATCACAAGGCAAACCTTTGTCATGATCCTCTTGTTTTAAGTTTTGACAACCTGGTCCACACTCACCCTGTCTCTCTCTCTCTCGATCTTTCCTTGTTCAGACCCACGAACTCAGCTGCCATCCCATGTGATATATACCTTTTCTCTTCTATCTTTCCCCAGCACACCATCTTTCGTCTTCTTCAATCAAAGTTATTCATTCTGTGTCTACAATGTCAGTCTCGTGCGGTGCCGAGTGCGTCCTTCTTATCGGCTGCTCTCGCTGGGCATGGAGGCGCTGCACGCACGTAGGCTCCGACGACAGTGCCACCTGGCCGCTCGCCACCGCCGACGAATTCGAGCCCATCCCACGCATTTGCCGCATAATCCTTGCCGTCTACGAGGAAGACCTCCGACACCCAGAATTCCCACCGGCCGGCGGCTACCAGCTTAACCCCGATTGGGTCGTTAAGCGCGTGACGTACGAGCAAACACAGGGCAACGCGCCGACTTACCTCATCTACTGCGACCACGACAATCGGGAGATCGTGCTGGCCATACGAGGCCTGAACCTTAGAAAAGAGAGCGATTACAAGGTGTTATTGGATAATCGATTAGGTATGCAGATGTTTGATGGAGGGTATGTGCATCACGGCCTCTTGAAATCGGCGACTTGGTTGTTGAATCACGAGTCTGAGACGCTGAAGCAATTGTGGATTGAGAATGGTTCTCAGTATAAGATGGTGTTTGCGGGGCACTCATTGGGTTCTGGGGTCGCTGCGTTATTGACGGTGATCGTCGTAAACCACCGGGATAAGCTCGGCGATATTCCGAGGAGTCAAATAAGATGTTACGCAGTTGCCCCTGCCAGGTGTATGTCGCTCAATTTGGCTGTCAAGTATGCGGATGTTATTTACTCTGTCGTCTTGCAGGTTATCAATTTTCACACTTAATTTCGTTTTCAATTTGATGTTTGTTGAATTGCCTTACTCACACTCACACTTTTGATATCAATTTCTATATGGCAAATTTAGTTATATTTATGATTAATGATGTAAGGAAAAAAAAATAATGCCAATTAATTCTCAAAACAACGCAAGAAAAAAAAAATAATAAAAAAGATATACCCTGCAAAGGCAGCATCAAGTCACTCCATTATTTCATCTCAAACCACTCCAAAGCAAAGCACTAAATGTCGAAATTAAAAAAAAAAAAAAAACTAATCTAAAAATAATAAAGTAATATTTAATTTAACTCAAAAGATTGAAAGAAAAAAAAAATGAAGCAGAAATCAAAACAATCAAAATAAAAATCAAATACTTGCTGTAAAAATCAAGAAGGGCAAACTCCGAAAAAATTTGTAATGGAAAAAAAAAATAAAAAAAAGATGAAAAAGAAGAGAAACAAAGAAAGATAAAAAAAAATAAATTAAAACCAAAAAATTGGTAATAAAATTCAGATAGTTGCTCTAAAAAACTTAAATAAAGAAAGTGTGCTTAAAGTCCACAAAATGAAAAATCAAATAACTGGTTAGTAGAACAGCCAAAAATTTATCTATTTTTAATGTAGTCAGAGTAGTGCATGACATTGGGCCCTAACAGAATTAAGTTAGTAAGTGAAATTGAAATTTCAAGGATACCATCTCTTGTAGTTAGGATCAATTCGAATTACCCAATTAGATTATGTGTTCAATTAGCAATCACACAATGCAGTGAAATAAAATAATAAAAGAACACGCAAATTTACGAGGAAAACCTTAGCAGGGTGAAAAATCTCGATAACACTAGAAAGCACTATGAAAGAGAAACCAAGTACAAGACCCTTGACTCTCTACTCAAAACCGACGCTTGAATCCACAAGCCCAACAGAATTCTTATCTTGCAAACACCACCAACGAATCCATGAAGGTCTTCACAACCTTTCCACACCGAGTCCACAACAATCCACCGAAGTCCATCGGCGCACGATTCAATCCCTTAAATCGCCAAACAAGAGTAGAAAATGTTGTTGAAGGCAATTAAAGCAACTCCATATCAATTAACTTGCAAGATCATCATTGGTATAAGCTATGATGAACTAATCATTCATAGAAACCCTAGAATTAGGTCAAAATATCTCTAAGAAATAATGGAGAGACTCTATATGTCCAAGGAACGAATTCAGGTTCCTTTTATATCATATAAGCAACCCTATATAGAGTCCTAATAAAATATGATCACTTGAGGCTGAAATTATAACAATTTTTCAAAGTGCACGACTTGGATCGATCCTTACATAAAGCCTGTATCAATATAAACCTAGGTATTTTCATCAATATATATATAAACCTTGGTATTTGGTCAATCTAAACCACCAATGGTCAATTACACCTAGGTTCTAAGTCACTTACCATGCCTAGTGATCTGGAGTGCAAGAGTTAGCACTTCATTTAACACTTTTCACTTCAAAGTTCACTATGGAATGTCTCTTGCACTTGTAAGCTTGGAGAAGCAAAGCTGGGCTTGTGAATGTACTCATTACATACCGAGCTTTTGTCAAGCGAATAAGCCAACACAAATTTATGACTTAACAGAAATTATAAGAGGGTATTTAGTAATGGCAATAGAGTGGTGTTGGATAAAATAGTGTACACCTTAGAAAGGTAAGGTATATTTTTATCATTTCAGTAAACCTCTTCAAAGTCAAATGAATTGGTCCGTTCATTAGACGAGTACGAAACAAGAAGACATTTTCTTTACAATGGGGGAGTACCTAGGTCCATTTTGTGAAGAGTTCAAACCAAACTGGAATTGCTAACAGCAACACTCTGGAACATTTCCTTCATGATTGCCAGCTTGTTCGTTTGTACTTAACAGAAAATAGTTTTAGCTGGCAAAAGCCGCAAAACAACAATTTTTGAACGACATTCCATATGCTCTATTCAGTTGCTGGTAAATGTGAAATAAAACTCATTGAATATTTTTAATATTATTCTTTAGGACTCGAATAACTAAAATCTTCACTCTACTCAGCCTAATATAACACTGCCTAGTTTAGTTGAAGCAACTTTTCCATTTAAACATTTTAAAGAAAATTGGAACTACATAAAACATAAGATAATTCCCATAATTTCATTTTCTTTTCTTTTCCTCAATTGTCTCAGCAACTAGACATGTGATTATTATCACCCTTGTTCTGCTTATTTAAGTCATTCAAATTGTAACAGAATTTCTTTTAGATTAACTGAACACTGATTCAAATATCTAAGCATATTCAAGTTGGATATTCAACATTAAAACCTGATATTACATAAAATGCACATAACACGGCCATTCACATTACATAAATTGCACGTAAAACTATCTTGACACCTCATATCATGTAACTATTCATATACTCCAACATACCAAACCAATGGACTGAAACTCATACTTCAAAACCTGCCCTTTCCAGTCCCTTTTCATCTTCGTATTGTATATCTTGAGGCTTAGCACCGTGGCAGTGCTACGACTGTCCTCTTTTCCATCTGTTCATTTGACATCGAGCGAGTGTTGGGGATATATACTAAAAGCCATGCTTTTATGTAATAGACCTTAGTATTTATTTATTAATGAATTATGATATTGCATTTTAAATGAGAAACTGTATGAGCTATGTTTGCATTATATTATCTTCTAATGTTATGCATGTATGTCTTTTATTCTATATAGTATATGATCTGGTGTGTAGAGTTCGGCTTACACACAGAAGATCAGATCATCAGTTCTTGTAGAATATAAGCTTATTGTTCACAATCTGAGATGGAGTTGGACACACCATCGGTAAGATTGTAGCACGTGATTTCAGTAGGTCTGTCTTGACTACGAGAAATGGTTTAGTTCCAACTTCTTGTGCTAGTACACTTGTGTGTATTGAACGGGACCGTATTGGGGTAATTATTTTATACTGACACATAAAATAATTAATACCTCATGGTTATTATGAATACTTATACTCTTAATTATAATTCTTTAGTGGAATGAATTATAATTAATGTAAATAGGTTTTAATATTTACATTGGGAGCCCGAAACTTATTTGCCTTTAGGTCCCTACTGTAGCCTATATATATGCCATGTTGGGCAGCCACTAGGTTAAGACGAAATATTTTCTCTAAACCCTAGAGACAGCCGTCCATCAAAGAGAGCACAAAGAGAGCCACTCTCTTTTCACGTTCTGGCATTGGGGAATACGGTAGAAGACTTGAAGGGATCGAGCAGCGTTCTACAGTTCATAATTTTTGAGATCAATCCAGACAGATCTCAAGGTACGGATTCCTCTATTTATATTAATGGATTCGGAATTATTTTTTTGGCATAATCTATAAGCACTATCACGGGTTCATGGGATTTCCGCTCCCAGCAGCGAGTGCTTAGGCCTTCCCAATAGATTCACTTTCTTCTCTTCTTCTTCACCATCTTCGCTGTTCCTACAAAAGAACAAGACAAATACTTTAGCAATCAATTGAACAGGTAAAAGAATTGCAACTTATATTTGTTCTTTTAAGGTCTGTTTGGTTGCCTGGAATACGCAGGGAAATAAGATTCCAAGTTTTCTTTTACTTTAATTTCCAGCAATTTCCCGGTAACCAAACAGAGATGTGTGTTAATGAGCTAACAAAAGAAAAAAACAATGTCTTTGTCCAAAGCTGTTTTTCTTTCGGAGAAGAGGTGTTTGAGAAGAAGGAGAAGAAAGCTTAAGAATCAATGGTTAGTTTTTTTTTTTTCAACAGAATACCTAGTTGATGAACCAGTTTTCCAGATTGCTTCAACAGTAAATGCATAGCCAACAAAGAATGAAAGAATTAATTAACTTGCCAAATGAGATAGGTGAACATAGAGAAAGAGAACGATGAAAAAATGAAGAAGACAAGGTGTCAACCTTACAAAGATGAAAAAACAACAACAAAAAACATAAACTTGTATAAGAACCAACATAGCCTATTACGCACACACTGAAGCCCAATTTCTCATAATGACAAAAAAGGAATAACCCTAAATTCCTTTGACACCGAAATCCAAAATGAACTCAAATAACACTCTATCTCATAAGCCATCAATACTATCACTTCATTTGTAAAAAACCCGAGCATTCCTTCTTACGAAATAACCCAAAAGAAGACAAATTCTTAATGATATTTTAGCTAACACAAACATGGAGGATATAGTGAAGACATGGCCAAGGAGAGTTGAAGAAGTGTTGGTGTCCAACATGGAATGTTTCTTCTTTAGAAGTGTTGGTGCTTTTTAGATCAAAGGTGGATCCTAATCCTTCTTTTGAGTGTTAATGTGGTGATGAGATGAGAATAAGTACCTGAACTTACTCTATTTAACTAGAGAGGCAACACGTCCTAGTTGTAGAATTTTACAATATACTAGTTGACATGAAATGAACCCATAAATAAATGTAAGGTCGGTGATTGCAAAGTTTGGATGAATGCCTGGTTTATTGTCTGTCATTTTTATTCTATTTCCTTTTGTTTAATCTTAATTCTGCACATAGCATTATGCTAACAATACCATGCATGTTATTTGCCTTTTGTTTCCTGAAGAGAAATGAAGCCACTATTAGGAATTTAACCTGATTTTGTTTTTCAAACGGCACGACTCCATCCATCTTGTTCAGTGAAATCATTCCAATTTATTGAACTGATTGTACCACTTTACCATGATCTTATCCAGGATGACTTCTTACCAAGAACGGCCACTCCTTTGGAAGATATTTTTAAGTCAATCTTCTGGTTAGTATACCCATGATTCTTCAGAAGCTATATCCTTCCTTGAATTTTACTTTTAATCTTTGGTTCTCTGTCTTGTGAAGGAGTGAATTATTATTATCTCTTAAACCAGGTCTTAATTTTGGACAGCTTGCCCTGCTTATTATTTTTGGTTTGCTTGAGGGATACATTCATACCTGAAGGTAGGAAGCTTAGAGATCCAAGAAGACTTTATGCACCTGGACGAATGTATCATATTGTAGAGAGAAAATTTTGCAGGTAATAACATATGTAAATTAATGCTGATCTCGTTTCTAATGCATAATCTTAGCAAACCATTGGTTATTTGTGTGCCATGGACTGTGAAGCTAAATTTAATAACTGTCAATATTATTATGAATTATGATGAACAATTGTCCCTAACCATTGCATATATCAATTGACCCATACAATTTTCTGGAATATTTTTAAAGAGAAAAATTGTAGGATTTTAAGATTTAGAGTCCTTATGCAATGATGAGAAATAGAGTATTCAGTTCCCTTTTTTTTTTTGGAAAGGGCCAGATCTTTTTGGAAGCATGATCACTGTCCATATTTCTTGTTTCTTTAGCAATATAGTTTTGTTTTGTATACCTTGCATGAACAGGAGTGTTCTGCCCTTTGTTTTTAATTCAATTAAATACACTTTTACTTTATCAAAATAACAACAAAAGAAATAAAAAAACAAAAATCAAAACAAAACAAACCACGTATCATGACATAAATCCGAGTCAATGTTGTGTTTGAAACTTCGTATGATATTCAGGAAGGTATTCCTATTATTTGACGTTTTGAACACCATGGAAATGCATCCTACATTAAATATAGTTTCTCGAACATTTATGTTAAATTACTCTCTTTTCTAAGGACATTAAGTAGTATTTTTCTACCAAAATGGTTGTGCTTGCTCTGAAGCTGAGTTCCTTGCTGCTCTGTATATGCAGATGTGGGAGATATCCTCCAGAAGCCAGAACTGCAATCCCTGTTGATGGAAGATTTGAACATATTGTCCTATCGTGCAATGCCACATCTGATCATGCAATTATTTGGATAGAAAGAGAGGCAGAGAAGGTTTTAGAAGTGAGTGGGAAGAAACTTTTATTGTCATCTTCCATATGCTTGTCTTTTACTCATCATAACCCTAGATGCTATTAGTTTTACATAACATACGCAAAAGAATAAATAAATTGGGTTCAACTTCCTGTTCCTCATCTCACCATGGACACTGAAAATTTTCAAACTTCGTGTGTATATGAATGAAGTACGACAAAATCCATATTATTTTTAACTTTTTTTTTTCTTTTTTTTTTTTGGGATTACTAACAAGAAAATTTATTAGAGCAAATGAAGAGGATAAGTTATCAAACAAAATCCTAATCATTTACAAAAACAAAAAACTATCCCACTAATCACACACCTCAACTCAATTTCCCAAAATGACAAACCAACCCTAAATTCGTTAGACACCAAAGCCCAAATGAACACAAAAACTCATTCTATCCCATCACCATCATTAACCTCATTCTATCCCATTGGCATCAAAACTACCACATCTATCTTAAAAAATACGAGCATTCCTTTCGAACAAAAAAATGTGAAAACTGCACATGTCCGTAATAAAATAGCCCTTTTAGAATACCCCAGAACTTGAAAGTCATTATCCAACATCGCAAAAGAAGAAAGTAGAGCCTCCCAACCCATATCCATAAGCTGAAATAACCTCTGCTGTGATGCTATAGCCATAGGACAGTGTAGAAACAAGTGCTCCAAACTCTCACCATCATCCCTACACATCACACACCAAGAGGCACCGTCACCCCTGCACATCACACACCATGAGGGGAAAGAGACTTACCATAATTCTTCCTATGCAATAAATTTTTGGTATTAATTTTCCAGTGAGCCACAGTCCAAACAAAAACTTGAGCTTTTAAAGGCACTCTTGTTTTCCAAATCATCTTATACGGGCTAAAGAGAGGTAGTGAAGGAACGTCACACAAAGAATAAAAAAACGTTTGCACAAGAAGAAACCCGAAGACTGAGCATACCACTTTCTCCTATTTTGGAACAAAGGTCTCAATAACGCCCCTTCGAAAAGAGAGAATAAAGAATACAACTCCTCAAACTCTCTTACTTTGAGACTTCAACAAAAATGAAAATCATAAGTGATAAGATATGACCCGAAAGTCACAAAATTGAGATTGGGTGCATTATGAACGAAGGACAACGCATAAAAGCGAGAAAACAAAGATACAAAAGCATTTTTACCCCCTCCAAACATCTTTTCAAAAACTAACTCTATCCCCACTACCCACATTGAAAGACAAGAACTAGCAAAATGAACCATAAATTCTGAAAATGCCTTTCCAAGAGCACTGAGTAAAAGACCCTTCCTCCCATATTAGCATCCCAACTATTTTCCTATTACCCATATTTAATATTTAATTATTTTATGCCAAAGGGAGTTAGTTACTTTCTTTGGAAACCTCCATAATAATTTTGCAATTAGAGTAGTATATCTCTTAACAATGCTACCTACCGCCAAATGCCCTTTCATCTCAGAACGAGAGACAACATCCCAACTAACTAAAAGAGGTCTCTTACCTTCACCCCTCCCTTCCAAATAAAATCCCTCATCAATTTTTCCATACTCACTACCATCGTTTTAGGCATCTGAAATATCGACATAAAGTAGATGGACAATCTAGACAACATAGATTGTACTCAAGTTATTCTATCCCCTCTAGATGACAAAGCTATCTTTGACAAAATCCACAGTTAAAAGGTGCCTCTAGAAGCATCTTGATAATTTATTGTGAGCTTTTCTCATCTCCATTTTGGTCAATGGCAGATTCTCACGTTTGCTTTGGAATGAAGTGAGATGAACTAAACTTTTCACCTTCTGGAAAATGCTGATCTAGTCCATGGGGTTTCTGCTTATCCATAAGACAATAAAAATATATCCTTTCCCTAGTTCATTGCACTTTCTCTAAAGGAATTGACCATTAATATTTTTGGACATGTTTTGAAGGAAACATGCCAATGAGATTTGTTCATTACTTGGTCAAAAAGTGCCCAACTCATGAAACCAGAATGCTATGAGATTAGCTACTAATTGCTGCAACTGATCATAATGTTCAATATCTTGAAGATTGTAAACCATGGCTTGTGAATTTGCAGCATTTCTAAATGAACATTTTTGTATATCGAAAACACAAGTAAATGGAAAAGAAGCCATAGTTGAAGCTGTCATGATTGCTCTTGGAATCCCATGCTTAAGAATTTCCAGTCAAAAAAAAAAAATTACACTCACAACTAAGAGCATAAATTTTTGTACAGAGAATGAAGGAGAGCAGTTCCGAGACAATGACAACTGCTCCAAAAGTAAAGAAATTCGAGAGGCTGGAAACCATTGAAAAAGAACACAAGGATGCATTGGAAAGAGCCGTCAGTTTGAACATACCCCATGCTGTAACCACCCAAGAGGAGGAACCCTCAGGGGACAAGGAAGTGGAGCCTTCTCAAAATGAGAGTGAAGATGCCTCAAAAAGTGAACCGAAGTTACGCGACAGCAGAACTAACTGGAATGAAGTTGTTCAGCAGCTTTTAAAGAAGAATGAGTCAGGAATGCTACAATTGAAGAGAGATACTGATACCCTCGAATAACATTCACCTTTCTCATTGTTTTTCCTCATTTTTCGGGGAATGTATGTACGTATGCATTTAAGATTAGGTCCTTGAGAGTATTTTGGTTCTCATTCTTTTCCCATTACCCATTTTCGTTTATTAAGAGCATGTACATTTACTCGTGTAAAAAGTATTGTCAGGATTATATACAGCCCTGGTTCACCGCCAATAAGGGTATATACTGAAATGGAGAAAAAGACAGCAAGTACATTTCCAGGTTTTAGTGTTGGAAGTTTCAAATCCTTGATGTTTCTCTGTAGCCTTATTGTCTGGTTTAGATGTTATAAAGACATATTGCTGAATAAAAATGCAGTTTCAAATGCAATTTTTAATGTAAATGCATTTATTAGCATCTCATATTTTATTTATGTTGTTAGCATATTTGTTCTTCTTTTCTTTGGGTCTACACCACCAGCAAGACATAGGATGATAATGGTGTCTCGTCTCTGATTGGGATGATGATAATGGTGTCTCGTCTCTGATTGGGATGACTACACCCTTGAATAATGGTAATGTTCTCGCGGAAATCACTCCTTCATTTGAATGGCCTCAAATTTTAAGGGTTACCTGTAAGTTTCTGACATTAATCTTTGGGTTTTATACTAAAAGGATCTTGATATCATAAGTCTATACCAATAGGCCCCCTCATAATATAGCAGATAAATGATCCTGTGTTTTTTCAAAGAAGTGGACAAAAATGCCCTTTTTATCTATGCATTCAAAATGGCGAGCAAGCATCCCGATTTCAGTTTCCTTTTTACAAGCCGCAAATATAGGAAACTGAAGGGTTATTGGTAAGTTGCTTCACATATCACGTTCCAATATTTTAGATAAAACAAAGCTTGCCTGGGACGAAGACAAAGTTGCGAGCTTTGAAAATGTACGGTGATCTGAAAAAGGCAAAACATCATCCGATCTCTCCCGGCGGTCGGAACACTAACTTTCTTTATTCTTTGCTCAATATGAAGAAAGAAAAGCTTTGTTCCGTTGATGTAATGAAGGATATAAGACTGGAACGGAAATCGAAGTCGATGACAGCTTCAATGACATGTTCTTCTGTTCATCGTTTTCAAGGTCAAAAATTTCATTTCTACTAGCAACAACGTATTCGAATGGAACTGATCTCATAGAGGACTATCACAAGCCTGATGCATGAATGAGAGTGGATTGATAGTTTTCTAGTTGAGGAAATGATGTGCAAAGACTATTGGAGACCGGCTTTCAACAAAGTCTCTTTGGTCTATGGATTGCCTATGGGATTACTCGAAACCGTCTCCTCTCTTTTATCCTTCAGACCCTTGCTTCGATACCGTGTCTCGACTTTACTTGTTTAAAAATAAAATAAAATTAATCATTGTTTCTTTTCTTTTTTATAGATTTTTTGAATCCACAGCACAATTGGACATATATTTTCATGTATAGGATACCGAATTTGGATAAAGTTTTGATCATTCTGTTATTTGGATTTAAAAATCAAAAAATTTTGAAAGAGGTTGTTGAATGAATACATGGATGATATGGGTTTCTTTATTTTTTGAAAGCAAATTTACAATGTATACATGAATTTTGAAAGCAAATATACAAAGTATACATGGTTCGAAATCTCATATTTTCATCTGAATATCAGGTGATGGTGGATGTATACATTGTGTGTCGATAGTGCCATGTATACTTAATTCCATCTGAAACATGTATACTTGTATAAATAATGTATACATTTATACATGACATATACATATTTTTTTGGGTAAAGTATACGGTAATTTGGGTAAAGTTTTTTTTATAAAGACATGACGTATACATGACGGTATACATGACGTATACATTTTTCATAAAGACATGATGTATACATGTATACATGACGGTAATTTCGCCGAAATATGATACACCGGAAGGGAAGACAGTTACCGAAAACTGAAATCAAAATGAAATAAATCCATAATATCTTAAATCACAATTAAAATTCAAAAAAACTAACCATATCCAAATCACATTCAGCATATAATTCAAATAAAAAACGTCCATCAATAAGGAGAAAATAAACAACTTGCTTAAACTAAGGATTATCTTAAATCACAATTCAAATTCAAATTGAAAAAAAATTACCATATCCAAATCACATTCAGCATATAATTCAATAAAAAACGTTCATCAATATGGAAAAAATAAACAACTTGCTTAAAATAAGGATTGGGGGTATAATAGACAATTTAAGGTACTAGTTGACTTTAAATTTGACTTGTAGGGGCAATTGGTATAAAATCTTATTCATTGAACTACTTGATAAATAAGCTCCCATTTAGGGTCCTTTTGATCATTTTCCCTTAATCTTTATATACTAGGTTCAAAGGTCTTTTTACCTTAAAATGAGATAAAAGATTTTGGAAACCTCAAAACTTCGTTGTATAAAATTGAATTTCGTGGATTTGCAAAAAAAAAAAAAAAAAGATTTAATGGTATAAATTTTTTAAAATTAAAATAAATAAATAATAATTTATAAAAATTAAAATTTGAAAATAATTGTATATCATAAGGTTCCTTTGATTTTTAAATTTATTTAGGCTCCATTGATTGATAGGAAAACAAAAGGGAAGGAAAATAAAACCAATTTTTTTCTCTTTTTTTGTGCCTTTTTTTTTTTTCATAGAAAAAATTGGGAAAGTTGTAGCGGATTCCACAACTATTTCTTTTTGGAAAATACTTTCTCAAAAATAATATTAAAAAACATTGCAGGAAAGTTTAGGATTTTATTTTCCAGTAACTTTCTTGCAAACCAAACACTTTGAGGAAAAGCAAGTTCCATCAAGTTTCTTGTCATTTACTTTCCTCCATTTTACTTTTCCGGGAAACTTTATTGAAAATCAAACACAGCTTTAATTATTTGTTATGTTAAAAAGACACGAAAACCTCGTGGTTTAAAATGATAATGTCAGCTATTTATGGATTTATAATCCTAAAAATAATACGTACTGTTGCTTAAAGCACATATACATAATTTCCACTTCATTCATGACGTTCTTTTTTTATAACTACATAATCCATATCTATCTTCCACTTACTTTTTTATGGAACTAGAAATGCACCACGTACGTTGTATGTGTAAATTTTTTGCAGAAAAAAATATTGTTTTAAAATCAAATATAATATGAACAATATAATTAAGATAAAATATTTAAGAAAATTAAAAATTTGTGACTAAAAAAGTTTGAAAAATCTGAACTGTATAAAAACGATATTAAATCAATACATACGAACTTAATAACTGTAAAATTTTCATATTATAATTGTTTTTAGAATAAGAGTACTAAAAATATTAGCAAAACTATATTTATTTATGTAATTAAAAAATAGAAAGTAATTTATTTGGTATTTTATAGTAATTAATTGTTTGAAAATAATGTTTTATCTATAAATGAATTAAAATTTAAAAGAAATTTAATTTAATTAATAATATTTTTACTCTATATATTTAGTAAAATTTCGTACTAACATAATTTTATTGATGAAATTCAATGAGATTATGTTTGACAAAGTAAGTTAGACCTAAAAATAAATTAATATTCATAAATAATTTTAATTCAATTTTTATTTTTATTTTTAAGAAAGCCTATTTATTGTAATGGGTGGAATTCTAAGAGACGGTGTCTAATTATATACTTTTATAATTATATAGAGATATTTTAATCAATCAAAAGATTTTCTCACATTCACACTTTTTTATATATGGTATATAGATATAGATAATGTTCTTGAAAAAGAGTGTTTATACTTAAAAATTCCAACCAAAAGTCTTTATATATACCCAAAAATCAAATTTATTCACCATGAAGTACGTGATTGGATAATTAATGATTTTTTAAGGTTTTTTTTTTTTTTTTTTTAAGTGACAGATTTGCCCAATTGAATTGACGTTTTGGTTTTCAATTTATGATTACGGTTTTATATGGAAAGATTTAGTTCAAATATGTAATTAATTTAAAATTTGAATTACATCCATTGGTCAGATTTATTCAAAAGCACTTGCCAGTTGCCACCGATGCTATTCATTTGCAAGACCCCTCTTCTTAATTAGATTCAACTCAAAGCACCACTTTGCCATTTCCATCATGGTCAAGTGGCACTGGCACAAGCTCAGACCTAGTGGCCCGGTAAAATATCAAAATAACAACAGTCCCTACTATGAGCCATGCTACGGTTGCATCTGATGGAAATTTTTATTTTTTTTTTTATTTTTTTTCTTGGTTTATAAGAGATAAACATATCATCGATCTTTCATGGGAAAATTGGTGAGAAGTCTAACTTAAAAAATATTAAATACAAAAGTCCTCCTAATATTTCTTTCCTTCGATCATAAGGTCCTATTTAAAAATTGTTTCATGAAAAAAGTCTTAATCTTTTAAAAATAATTTTCAAAATGATGGAACCATCCCTGGATGTATTTTCATTTTTCATAGGTTTTTTTTTTTTTTT
>JAESVK010000096.1:413467-436300 GCA_017140935.1 Hamamelis virginiana | reverse complement strand
TAAAACAAGCGCCCGGGGCTTGGTATGAGAGACTAACAAATTACCTATTGAAGAAAGGCTTCTCTCGAGGGGGGCTGATCGTATCTTATTTATAAGAACTGTCAAGGATGTATTTGTAGTGGCCCAAGTGTATGTTGATGATATTGTATTCGGGTCTACCTCGAATGAGTTAGCTTTTGCCTTTGCTGAAGAGATGAAATCTAAATTTGAGATGAGTATGGTAGGAGTATTAACTTATTTCTTAGGCCTACAGGTTAGACAAATGGATGATGGGATTTTTATCTCTCAATTCAAATATGCAAGAGACATAGTTAAGAAGTTCTGTCTAGAGAGTGTTAAGCATGCTCGTACTCCTATGAGCACTAGTACTAAGTTAGGGAAAGGCACAGCTGGCAGTGATGTTGAACAAATTATGTATTGTAGCATGATAGGAAGCTTGTTGTATCTTACGGCAAGTTATCCTGACATCTCAGTTAGTGTAGGTGTATGTGCTAGGTTTTAGTCTTGTCCTAAGGAGTCTCATCTTCATGCGGTAAAACACATCATTTGATATGTTAGTGGGACTTTGTCTTATGGGATTTGGTATTATTTTGATACCAACCCTAACTTGGCTGAATATTTCATTGCCGATGGGGCCGGAAATGTGGATGATAGGAAATGCACTTCTTGTGGTTGCTTCTATATTGGTACTTCACCTGTTTCTTGGTATAGCAAGAAGCAAAACTCTATTTCTTTATCCACCGTTGAGGCGGAATACATAGTTGCTGGTAGTTATTGTACTCAGCTTCTATGGATAAAGCAAATGCTTTTTGATTATGGGATACATGATTCTGCAATTGTCATATATTGTGACAACGAAAGTACTATTAACATCACTAGAAATCTCATTCAGCATTCTAGGACTAAGCACATGGACATTAGATATCATTTCATTCATGAGCTTGTAGAAGATAAAATCTTGTATGTGCAATATATTCCTACCAAATCTCAACTTGCAGATATTTTCACAAAACCCTTAGATGGTCTTAGGTTTGAATACCTTAAAAAATCTTAAGGAGTGTGCTCTATTGATTAAGATTCCTTTCTTATAGATCTAGGTGTTCTTCACATACATTTCATCTAGTATCTTTGTTGTATATTGAAAAACCCAAAAAGTTTTTTTCTTTTTAGTAGTTTGGTTTTTTTATTCAAAAACTCTAAGATTTTTTAGCTCATTATACCTTGATGTTATTGATTGTAAGATGTTTGACTCTTTTCGAATCTTGTCTATTGGATTGACGGTTGAAACTTGTCTAGCTTAAATTGAGTTCAATCATCTATTTCAATTAATTGTTATCATATAGTCTTTGTGGGAATTTACATTGATTATCATGAGTTGACCTATAATTGTGAGCTTTTTTTAATGCCAAACATGCTTGTGCCAATGTTTGCACGTTTCTCATCTATTTGCCTCTATGTTAGTTCTATTTCTCTTGTTCATGAGCCCCTTACAAATGCTAGCTCAAAAGCCTAAAATAAAAAAAAATAATTAATTAAATAAATAAATAAAAGGCATTGTCAATGGTGGACCATGAAAATGCAAAGAGTTCCAAAAAAAAAAAAAAAATTTGAAAGCACCAATGTGCTAAGCAAAAAGAGTATAAAAAATTCAAAATTTGTTTCAAAATATGCTAGCAATGTTACATATTTCAAATCGAGCTCTTTTTCTTATATTCTTCTCTTTATGAATGTTTTAAATAAAATATTATTCTTTCTTACATTAAAAAAAGGCTTCCATTCGCCTTTCATGGGTGGAATCAATTGGTTTGACTCTCATGTATGATCTTATTACTGCTCACTAGATAATATATGTTGCATTTTGTGGATCTAAAAGTCTTAAAAGCCCTTTAATCAAGCTAAATTTTGATCCTTGTTCATTGATTTATTTTGAATTTGTCAAAACCCTTTTATCTTTAATAAAAAGCTATAGTTGTGCTCATTTAAAAAAATAATAACAATAAAATTTTTTTAAAATAAAAGTTAAATTGCTTTTGACCTTTAGACTAGTTTTTTTTTTAAAGTATTTTTTTTTTTCAAAAAAAAAAAAGGTTTTGGATCGATCCAGGTATCTAGGTAGGCTCGATACCTGGATCAATCCTAGAGGCAGAAGCAATTGGATTGATCCTAGGTTTTGAGTCGGATCGATCCTACTAGCTGGATTTTTTAAATGCGACTATTTGCCTTTTCGCGCTGATTATATGTTTGGGGTTTTCATTTGTTTCTTCATTTACATTCACTTGCATGCTCTTAGACTCCAAAATCCCCTCTTCTCCTCTCATTTCTTTGTTCTTTCAAACCCTAGTTTTTGGTTCTCTTGATTCCAAATGGCTATGCTTGCCATTATTGTGCTCATAGTAGGTGGTTCTAGTTTCGCTGGGACTAGAAAGAGAGCGCATACTGTGGGTGCTTCATCTTCTAGAGGCGGTACTTCTCGGTGTGGTGGACAATTGGGTAGTTCTCCCTACCAAGACATCCACAACCCAAATTTGGCAGATTCTCCACCTGCTACGCCTTATCGCATTCCTCCCATTAATCCGTGGAAGAATCGTCCGATTACTTGTGAGCGTCAGATCGATAACATTAGCATCGACGAGGATAATGAGATCATTCGGCGTCTTGTGACATACAGGTTGGCTAAGTTCTTTGATCCTATCCAGTTTTACATTCCAGAGTAGGTTCGTGACTTTTACCGCTCCGCTCGTTTCATTGATTCTGAGGATGCTATTACCTCTTTTCTTAGAGGGTCTTATGTTACAGTTACCCCTGGTAGGAGAGGTCAGTATTTAGTTGTTTCTCGGCCTTCTCGACCCTCATACCCCTCTGCATCTGGCAAGGGTCCTGCTAATGACTTTTTAGTTATTGAACTCTATATTCATCCGACGGATTACAAGACCAAATTTGTTCTGGTTCATTTGAAAGAAGAGTACAGGTTGTTTAACCGAATTTTTCGTTGGAACATACTTCCCCAGGGTCATAGACTTCATTTCTATTTTGAGCGGACACAGCTTTTGTTTGCCATCAAAGGTGGCAAGTCTATTGATTTTCCCAAGATGAAGTGGGAATGCATCAAGAAGATCGTGGTTGCCTCTAGTGCCTCTTTTGCACTTCCTTTTGGAGTGATGGTCACTAGGATGTGTCTTCGGGATAGTGTATCTGTATTGCCTACTGATTCTCGCCTTCCACCAGTTCCTAGGGCTATTAATGCCCAGTCACTTTTTCGGAGTGAAAAACCTAATCCCTACTAGATCACAAGTATTTCACCCCTTTTAAATTCAAGCAGCAAGTATTTGATAATTCAACCACACTCTACCAGCATGTTTTGAATTGTATATGAACACCAAATAACATGTAGATAGAGAACACAAGATAAATCAACTATCAAGAGGGATCCATAAACACAAGTATCATTCCATCCTTCTTTATAGTTAGAAATCACATCAACATGTATTAAATGAACACACGATATACGTGGAAATCCTTTCGGGAGAAAACCACGGGAGAACAAGAGCAATCCACTATGAAAAAAGAGTTACAGAGATTATACCATACACTCTATCTCACCAACCCATGGCCTAGTGTACTGAGATCTCCTCAACTCAGTCCATCGAGTCATCCTTCTTCAAAGCTTGCTCAGCAACTACTCAAGTAGTCTCACTCTTGATGCCTTCATCCAAGAGCCATGAGAATGATCCTATCTCCACAGAAGATTCTCACAAGATGCATGTAAGTTTGGTTTCCAAGGTTTCTAATCCACTCTAAGAGAAGTTCATGATCAATCAATGAACATTTAAGCTCAATTTCAATTTGGAAAGGAAAGAACAACAGCCCACAAGTGAAGAACCAAGGTAGGTCTAAGAATAGAAATGTTCTCTGGCGGCTGAGGTCACTGGAATCTCGAGTGACCTAATGCTTATATAGTGTGATAAGTGACCAATGAGAAAACAGGGTAAAAAGTAGGAAAAATTAGGGTTTGCACGAACTTGGATCGATCCAGCCAAGACTTGGATCGATCCAAATTGAATTGACCAAAAACAAGCTTCTGTAGTTGAGTTTAACTCGAAATTGGATCGATCCAGCCAAGGCTCGATCCAGCTTGGCCAATTTTCAATAAAAGAACAAGGATTGAGATTATGTTTACATGGGATCGATCCAGGTCAAACTTGGATCGATCCAAGTACTTATAAACTCTCAAATTCACATGTTTAAAAGGAATGTAATGAATTCTAACCTCCTAGGTTCAATCCTTAGGTCACTAGGTCACTTACCATCCTAAAATAGGTCACTAGGTCATGGAGATATAGGAGCATTTTAGCATGGCTTCACTTGTGATCATCAGTACACATCTATAAATGTACAACCCAAACCAAGTTTTGAAACGAAACAAGCCAACACTCATAAACTAAACCTAACAATCTCCCCCTTTGGCAGTTTCGTGACAAAACTAAAATATAAAACAAGAGAACAAGAAAATGAATCTAAAAAACCTTTAAATAAGATTCACTCCCCCTCACTTGTACAATAACATAATCAAAACTAAACAAAAACCAACCATAACTGAAGGATCATCAATTTCACAGCCATCTTGACCTGTTGAACCTGCACATGCTTCACAAACTACCTTATGCAACATAAAATGGACTGAATAGATACAGTAACATATTGAATAAACATATTGAATATATCAAGCGGAAACAATGCTACAAACATTCATAAAACACAAAATTGTACTGATAATCAGAGATAGTTCAACATTCAGTTCCTTTCAACAGATAACTATTTCAATCGGTCAAGGTTAACAATTCCACATATAGAACTTCCCAAAAAGAAGAAAAAATAAGCACACTCCCCCTCAGTACAACCAAAAGAAACTCTCAAAAACTCTCCCCCTTTTTGTCGCAAACGGACAAAGGTATCACAAAGTAGATGGATCAAATACAGGGCCACTGTCATCGAGAAGAGGAGAAAAAGGTGCAGTATCCCCCGAGCCTTGAGGAACAGCAGAAGAACCACCCGCAGCACCGGAATGCTGACTGGTGAAGAGAGAAATAAGGTGATCTATCTTCGCATCAGTGCGAGATTGACTGAGCTCTAAGGCAGCTATGTGCTGATGAAGACCAGCAATGGTCATGGGATAAACTGTAGGAGCAGGTGGGGGAGCATCAGCAGCATCAACAGGAGGAGCATCATCATCTGAATCACCGCCAGGAGCAGAGGTATGTCCACGGCTGCGATTAATGCAAGCCAGATCAATAGGACCACGAGTAGGCTTCTCGGGCCTGTCAGAAGGAGACGTCTTCACCCCTAACTTCTTATAGAATTCAGTAATCATGGCACCGAAAGGTAAGGCAGTCTTGATCTCATGAGCTCGAGCCACAAGTCGAATGGTACCCCAAATGAGTTTGGGAAAATTGATGACAGCCCCATTCATGAAAGCATAATACAGCCTAGCCTTCGGGTACTCAAAATGCACACGGCTACCCCCGGGAAACAGATTCCACCACAGGATGATGTTCAGGGCACGAAATTCCTCTTTTAAATTCCCTTAAACAAACTTTCCATTCTTCAACCCAGCAGAGGTGCATAGAGTGTGTACAAGGAGTTCATCACTCACAGAAGAATCATTATCAAATGAAAATACAGGTGCACCAGGAGGAGGAAGAGGAACATCCAAATAGTCAGCAATCATCTGTGGAGTCACAGTGATGGTCTTCCCCCTAACCTTAGACACAATCTCGAAGGTGTCAGTGTTCACAGTGTGGACACCCATATAAAAACTTTTGACTAATGAAGGAATAAACATTTTGATGGGTTCAAAAAATCTAACTAACTTATGAAATTCAATCATTTGGATGAACAAAGTGTCGGTCATACCCTTGGGAATCACTTGACACTCACAAATGAATGGGCGTCTCTCAAAAATTTCTTCCTTAGTAAGCTTGGAATGAGCACGAGAGGGTTAGTCATCAATGGGGTCTTCTTGAGGTGAGAGAGGATTTGGAAGATTTTCCTGTTCTTGAGGTGAGAGAGGAACATTTTTCCTCTTCTTTGTTGCTGGGGCCTTGCCCTTCCCTTTGGAGGATGAACCCTCATGCCGAGAACCATCTCCACCAGTCATGGTGAAGAACACAACCCTAATCCACATGAATCCGAGGCAGAGAAGGCAAATATCACTTAAAGATGAAGTCATACTGAGAGCAAATGGCTTGGAATGGATGAACAAGGTGCGAACTGAAAACCCTAGGCAGAGAGAGCTCGAACCAGAGATAGATACAAGAGAGAAAGTGAACAGTGCAATCTGAAATTGAGCCCTAAATAATTAAATTTCACGAAGTTGGATCGATCCAAGTGGGGTCTGGATCAATCCACTAAGCCTAAACACAAGACAAGAAGAGTGAAAAAACCACTCTGGATCAATCCAAGTGGGGTCTGGATCGATCCAATTTGCCTATATAGAATGCATGTTTTGTTCAAAATTAATTTGGATCGATTCAGGACAGGGCTGGATCGATCCAAGAACCTTCAATAGAACCTGAGGGAATGAGATATGCACTCTGGATCGATCCAGATCATGGGTGGATCGATCCACTCTGTGAGAAACACACTGAAGGCATCTTTTACACTGAAAAATTTCATGTATGGACACTAGGATTCAAGTATAATTCTAAGATGATGAACAAGAGGCATTTCAAATCTCAATTCGAACATGGAATAAAACCTATTGACACACCATATTTGAAAGATTTAGATACCATGATACAGACTAGTAAAAAAACTGAAAATTTAAGCTACAAACACGATGAAAAAACATGGATATGATAATACAATGATTACCACCAACATGCATAATGGATATCATCACAAAATTGAAGATTGTAATATGAGAATCCAAAGTAGTGAGTGTGTGCATTGGTAAGGCCAATTCATATCCATGTATAAATGATACGATGCAAACTCAAAATGATTTTGAACATTATGCAATGATTGTTAACATAGAAGTCAAACCAAGTAGGTAAGAACAACTAACTCCTCATCAAGATATCAAAGAGCTGAATAATGGAATCCCAGAGAAGACAGTTGAAGATCAAGTAACATGATATTCAAGCATTTTAGTGAAAGCTTTTGAAGAGTTTGGACAAGATTTCAAGCCACAGAATTTGAAAGAAGGTCAATTCTCTTCTTCAATTTAATTTGATTTCAAGTCAATGGATTTGAAAGAAGATCAATTCTCTTCTTCAATTCATGATGATATTTCCTCTTTTTTTATTTGAAATATGAGGCAAAATTTACTATGACCCACACTTGTTGGGTATGAAGATATTGAATGAGGATTCTCATAACCCAAGATGATGTAGATACTTGAAGTGAAGATAGTAAAGTCTAATTATGGGTCAATCTATATCACAAATACATGGAATAATGATCATCACATTTGACTTCAAACATCATGAAAGATATATCATAGAATCAACATAATCAAAACCAATAGTGCAAGAGTACTTCAGATTCAATCACATTAAACAACATACATTGGGAAGATGATATGAAATGCACATGATAAAACCATGATCAACTAATATCCAAATTTGATTATCATGCAAGTATCCTACACTCCAGTAACCTCAATCAATCATACAAATCCCCAAAGCTGTTCTCAAGTATTCAAATCTGACATTATCAAGAGGTTTTGTGAGAAGATCAACAAGTTGATTTGTAGATGATACAAATTGCATAGAAAGCACTTTATTTTCAACCAAGTCTCTTATGAAATGATGTCTTATATCAATATGTTTGGTCCTAGAGTGTTGAACAGGATTTTTGGAAATATTGATTGCACTCTCATTATCACAAAATACAACTAAACTTGAATCCTTGACTCCATAATCACTCAACATTTGCTTCATCCACAAAAGTTGTGCACAACATGCACCAGCAGCAATGTATTCAGCTTCAGCTGTTGACAAAGCAATGGAATTCTGTTTCTTACTGTGCCAAGACACCAAGGAATTACCAACATAAAAGCATCCTCCAGAGGTGCTCTTCCTGTCAGCCACATTTCCAGCCCAGTCGGCATCGGAATATGCATCAAGATTAAGATTGGTATCCCTTGAATACCAAAGACCATAACCCTGTGTGCCACTAACATAGCGAATGATTCGCTTGACGGCATGAAGATGAGACTCTTTAGGATTGGATTGGAATCTAGCACATACTCCAACACTATAAGAAATGTTAGGCCTACTTGCTGTAAGGTATAGCAAACTGCCTATCATGCTACGAAATAAAGTTTGACCGACATCCTTTCCACTTTCATCCTTGGAAAGTTTTGTGCTAGTGCTCATTGGTGACCTAGCATGTTTGGCATTTTCAAGCCCAAATTTTTTGACAAGTTCCTTTGCATATTTGGATTGGGAAACAAATATTCCATCATCCATTTGTCTAACTTGCAGCCCTAGGAAGTAAGTCAGTTCACCAACCATACTCATTTCAAACTCTCTTTTCATTTCTTCAGAAAAACTATGAGCAAGGGTATTCAAGGTTGAACCAAAAACAATATCATCAACATACACTTGAGCAACAACAATTGACCCTTTCACAAATTTGATAAACAAAGTTTTATCAACACTTCCTCTAGTGAAACCCCTCTCTAGAAGATATGAAGTCAATCTCTCATACCAAGCTCTTGGAGCTTGTTTGAGTCCATACAAAGCTTTCTTCAGCTTGTAGACATGAGTGGGATGATGTGGATCTTCAAACCCTTTAGGTTGTTCCACAAACACTTCTTCTTGAAGGAATCCATTCAAAAAGGCACTTTTTACATCCATTTGGAATAGAGTGAAATTGAAATGGCATGCAACAGACAATAACAAGCGAACAAACTTGAGCCTAGCAACAAGAGCAAAAGTTTCATCAAAATCTATACCCTCTTCCTGAGTATAACCCTGTGCAACAAGTCTAGCCTTGTTCCTAACAATGACACCAGATTCATCAGTCTTATTTTTAAAGATCCATTTAGTTCCAATGACATTCTTAGTTGAAGGTCTAGGAACTAAATCTCAAACATCATTCTTGACAAACTGATGAAGCTCTTCTTGCATGGCAATAACCCATTCCTCATCAAGTAAAGCTTCTTTGACATTTTTTGGGTTCAATCATAGAAGTATAACTAAGAAATGTCATCTCATTCTCAATTTGTCTCCTAGTCCTAACTCTAACATCAGGTTTTCCCACTATATTCTCGCTAGGATGATATCTTTTAGACCAAGAAGTGGAAGGAATTGAATCATCAATAGGTGTGGTATCCATCACTTGATCATCACTACCTTTTTCAACTTGAACATTACTAACATCCATATCTTGAGATGGTGAACAAGGGGCATTAAATGCTTCATCTTCAACTTCAAAAAATTTGTCAATTTCCTTACTAACCATATCATCAATAACCACATTTATCGACTCCATCACAGTAAAAGTCCTAAAATTGAACACTCTGTAGGCACGACTATTTGTGGAGTACCCTAACAAGAAACCATCATCACTCCTAGAGTCAAATTTTCCTAAGGATTCTCTATCCCTAAGAATGTAACATTTGCTTCCAAAGACTCTAAAGTATTTCAAATTAGGTTTCTTTCCTTTCCACAATTCATATGGAGAACATTGTGTGTGGGGTCTCACATAGACTCGATTGATGATATGACATGCAGTATTGACTGCCTCAGCCCAAAAATGTTTAGCTAAAGATTTGCTCAAAAGCATGACACGAGCCATTTCTTGAATGACTCTGTTCTTTCTTTCAACAACACCATTTTGTTGTGTTGTTTTAGGGGCAGAAAATTCATGATTAATGCCCTCACTGTCACAGAATTCACTGAAGTCTGAATTTTCAAACTCCCTTCCATGATCACTTTTTAACCTGATGATTTGATTGATTGTACATCCTTTCTCAATTTGAAGTTGCCTACACAAGGCTTTGAAGCTTTCAAAACAATCAGACTTTTCTCTTAAAAATTTTACCCAAAAGAATCTAGAGTAATCATCAACCATCACAAAAATGTATCTCTTTCCTCCTAAACGTTCAGTTCTCATTGGACCCATGAGATCGACATGAACAAGTTCTAGAGTTCTAGATGTATTAATACCACTTGTCTTTTTATAAGACACTCTAATTTGTTTGCTCTTTTGACATGGTCCACAAACACTTTCCTCAATTTTGTCAAACTTAGGAACTCCTCTAACAATTTCATTTTTTGACAATTTTGAGAGATCTTTGAAATTGATGTGACCAAGACGTTGATGCCAAAGCTCAACATCATCAACTTTGGCTCTATTACATACGAGGGACTCATTTGGAACTATTCCATAACAATTGTCACTTGTCCTTTTTCCTTCAAGAACACACTTTCCATCTTTACCAAATACACGACATGTAGCCTTGGTAAAGTTCACTGAAAAATTACTATCACAGAGATGACTAATGCTAATAAGATTAGCTTTAAGGCCATCAACAAAAAGAACATCCTCTAGCTTAGGAAAGCCATGAGATTCAACAATCCCCTTACCTTGAATGTTTAACCTATTACCATGACCAAAAGTGACAGTCCCTCCATTACACTCTTCAAGATGAACAAACAAAGACTTGTCACCTGTCATATGACGAGAGCATCCACTATCAAAATACCACTGTTTACTCTCCTTTGCTCTCAAGGCAGTGTGAACTACCATACATCTAAGACTTTCCTTTCTTACCCAAATTTTCTTACCTGTCCTAACCTCATGCAACTTAGGAAGTTTCCTATTTGATCCCAAATCAACTTTTATCCTAGGAGCATTTCTCGGTCTAGACACTTCATGAATTTTGTGAAGGAGAAAACAATTCGGTCTAATGTGACCAACTTTTCCACAATGATGACAAGTAGGGGAGAATTTCTTAACTTGACCTCTATTCATCAACTTGAAACAATTTGGTCTTGAATGACCAATAACACCACAGTGATGACAAATCACCTTCTTTTGTGAAAAACTATTCACTTGAGTTTTTTCTTTTCTAGGACAATTAGGTCTTATGTGTCCTACAACGCCACAAGAATGACATGTGGGAATCTTCTTGAAGGAATTTGGATTGAAGTGAGGCCTCTTATGACTAGGTTGGGACAAAGTCTCATTTTCAAGAGATGACTTAAATGAAGGAACAAACTTTGTTCCCGAGGTTGATGGGACACTAGATGATGCAACATAACCTAGTCCAGATTTATCACTGAAAGACTTCCCAATACTAAGAATGTGATCCGATTTTTTACTCCCATTGGACAATTTCAACAATGTTTTTTTAGCTAATTCCAATTCCTTTTCAAGATTTCTAACCTTAAAACACAAGCAACTGTTACTTTCAACCTCTGTCTTGAGTCTTGATTCAAGACTCTTAACTTCCTTTTGATACTCACTCATTTTTGACACACAAGATTCATTATCCTGTTTCAAAAAAATAAGTTTATCATTCAAACCAAATTTTTCAGTTTTCACATCTTGTATGTGTAACACATGATTTTTCAGCTCTTCCTTGAGCATCTCAATTTCTTTCTCATCAGACTTGGCTTTAAAGGCCAAAGTCACATTTTTCTTTTTAAGTTGATATGCCTCTTCATAGAGGTCATCATAAGCCTTTTGAAGATCAGTGTCATCTTCCTCAATACTTTCAGACTTATCACTAGACACTCCAAGCAATAACTCTAAGTCATCTATGTCCTTTTTGTTGGAAGACTCTTCATGAGTTTCCAAAGACACAACAAAAGCTTTCAACTCATTTTCCTCAACAACATCAGACAATTGATGATCAAAACACATAAGAATACCAACAAGTTCATCAAATACAATAGAATTTATATCTTGACAGTTTTCAAACTCAACAACTTTCACATAGAGTCTAGAAGACAAAGAGTTCAAAACTTTGTTAGCAATTTTTGAATCATCCACCTTTTCTCCTAAGTCATTCAAGGAATTCAAAATGTCACAGAGTTTTGTGTAGAATTCACAAAAGTTTTCATGGTCACTCATCTTGATAACATCAAATTGATTCATTAGACTATTTAGCCTATGATCTTTCTCAGATATGCTTCCCTTATAAACAATCACAAGATGATCCCAAACTTGTTTTGATGTTTCAAAATTTTCAATGAGCTTTAGATCATGATCATTTAGAGCATCACATATAAGTTTGAAACCCATTTTATTCCAATTTTGAGAATCAATTTCATCCCTACTCCAATTTTCAAGAGGTTTCAAGATGAGTTCACCATCATTGTTCAACATGGGATGTGACCAACCCATTTCTACACTTCTCCGCACATTAATATCAATGGATTGCAAAAAGATTTTCATCTTAATTTTCCAGTAAATGAACTTGATGTTCTCCAACCTTGGGGTTTTTTGAACACAAGTGGATTCACAAAACGAATTTGTAGTCACAACAAAAGCAGTGAAATTACTCTCTTCATTCTCAGAATCATTATCATGAGAGGTATTATTTTCCTCATCACTATCACTCAAGGTTGCATTATGAGCTTTATTTTGATTCCTTCTCTTTTCAGGACACTCTGCAACCCTATGACCAGGTTTGTGACAATTGAAACATTCTTTTCCAGTTTTTGAATTCCGATTGTCAACTTTTGATGATGATGTCCCTTGACCTTTGTCAAACTTTTTATTTTGATTTGAAAAACCTTGTTTAGCTTTGAGATATTTTTTGTATTGTTTAACAAACAGTGCAAGTTCATCATCATTCACATCAAGAACATTTTCATGCGATTTAAGATCTTCCTTCATTGAAGATAAAGCAATACATTTGTTTTTACTTTTTGAATCTTTTAGATTCATTCAAATGTTTGAATGGATCCAACCAATTTATCCACTCGAATCGAACCTATGTCTTTGCTTTCTTCAATGGCAGTGATTTTGGGTTGAAAACGGTCAGGAAGAGATCTTAAAATCTTTTTGACAACTTGAAAATCAGGAATTCTTTCACCAAGATTAAAAGAGGAGTTAACAATGTCACTCAACTTAGCATAAAACTCTGAAAATGTCTCATTTTCCTCCATGCTAATTCTTTCAAATTGTGAAGTGAGCATTTGAAGTTTTGAGTTCTTGACTAGGGTGGTACCATCATGGGTTATTTTCAAAATATCTCATGCTTCCTTGGATGTTTCACACATCATGATTCTACGATATTCACTAGCAGTTAAAGCATTGCAAATAGCATTCAAGCCTCTACTATTCCAACTAGCTTTTTCTAATTCTTCCTTCTCCCATAAATCAACGGGTTTAGGTATGGTATCCTCACCAACTTTTATAGTGGGAGGAATCCAACCTCGCTCAACAGAGACCCATACCCTTTCATCTAGAGATTTCAAGAATATTCTCATCCTAGCCTTCCAATAGGCATAATTTGATCCATCGAACTTTGGTGGACGTGTAACAGAATTTCCTTCTTCCGTGGAAGAGTGAAATTATGATCTAGGGACACTATCACCTAGGTGTAAGCCTATCACAGTGAATTAGGCTCTGATACCAATTGAAAAACCTAATCCCTACTAGATCACAAGTATTTCACCCCTTTTAAATTCAAGCAGCAAGTATTTGATAAATCAACCACACTCTACAAGCATGTTTTGAATTGTATATGAAATACCAAATAACATGTAGATAGAGAACACAAGATAAATCAACTATCAAGAGGGATCTATGAACAATAGTATTATTCCATCCTTCTTGATAGTTAGAAATCACATCAACATGTATTAAATGAACACACCATATACGTGGAAACCCTTTTGGGAGAAAACCACGGGAGAACAAGAGCAATCCACTATGAAAAAAGAGTTACAGAGATTATACCATACACTCTATCTCACCAACCCATGGCCTAGTGTACTGAGATCTCCTCAACTCAGTCCATCGAGTCCTCCTTCTTCAAAGCTTGCTCAGCAACTACTCAAGTAGTCTCACTCTTGATGCCTTCATCCAAGAGCCATGAGAATGATCCTATCTCCATAAAATATTCTCACAAGATGCATGTAAGTTTGGTTTCCAAGGTTTCTAATCCACTCTAAGAGAAGTTCATGATCAATCAATGAACATTTAAGCTCTATCTCAATATGGAAAGGAAAGAACAACAGCCCACAAGTGAAGAACCAGGGCAGGTCTAAGAATAGAAATGTTCTCTGGCGACTAAGGTCACTGGAATCTCGAGTGACCTAATGCTTATATAGTGTGATAAGTGACCAATGAGAAAACAGGGTAAAAAGTAGGAAAAATTAGGGTTTGCACAAACTTGGATCGATCCAGCCAAGACTTGGATCGATCCAAATTGAATTGACCAAAAATAAGCTTCTGTAGTTGAGTTTAACTCGAAATTGGATCGATCCAGCCAAGGCTAGGATCGATCCAGCTTGGCCAATTTTCAATAAACGAACAAGGATTGAGATGATGTTTACATGGGATCGATCCAGGTCAAACTTGGATCGATCCAAGTACTTAGAAACTCCTAAATTCACATGTTTAAAAGGAATGTAATGAATTCTAACCTCCTAGGTTCAATCCTTAGGTCACTAGGTCACTTACCATCCTAATTCATGGAGATATAGGAGCATTTTAGCACGGCTTCACTTGTGATCATTAGTACACATCTATAAATGTACAACCCAAACCAAGTTTTGAAACGAAACAAGCCAACACTCATAAACTAAACCTAACACGGAGTACTGCTATTTCGACCTTTGATCCTAAGGGTACTGGCCCTACATCTGCTCGACAATCTCATCATGCTATTATGGATATTATCTCTGCTCAGTTTTGTCAATTGTTTGAGTATGTGGAGAGGTTGGCTGACCATCAGGAGTTGATGAACCATGTTCAGGTGGATATTCATCGACGCTCGCAAAGCATTGAGTGACTCCTTGGGATGTCATTCCTCCCTCTACTGTTGCTCCTGGCAATGAGGAGGGTTTTGACTCTGGCGAGGTCAGTGTTGAGAGTAGTGACGAGGACAGTGATTAATTTCTCTAGGATTGTGTTAGTGTTGTTTTGATTGTTCCCTTTTTCATTCGTGACAAAAAGGGGGAGTATGTAGTTTGGTAGTTTGCTTGTTTTGTTTTAGTTTTGTACAGTTTGCTTGTTTTGTTTTAGTTTCGTACTTGTTTAGCTTTTGTCATAGATTAATATTCATACATGTCTTGTACTTCACAAATCTTTTGTCATATATAATATGGTTTTCTTATTCTATGATATGTTTTTAGCTTGGTTATGATGTTTTGAGATTTTTGTTCGTATGTGCATTTAACCATTGTTTTCTTCGATTCTTTATCCTTCACATGGTATTTTTGTGCATAATGCGCAGAAAATGGGTTAAGGCTCAAGATAATTCAAGTGTCTTAGGATACTTTTTCTTGTGTTTTGTTTTTGGGGAGTGCTTGAGTGTTTTATTATACATGAGAGGGGGAAATTCATTTTGAGGTTGGATGGATCGTTTCTATTTCTTGTATTTTTTTTTTTTTTGTTAAAAGGTTTTGTCACCGAATTTCCAAAGGGGGAGTTTGTTCAGTTTACTATTTGTTGTGCTGGCTAATTCGAATGTCAAAAGCATGTTTATGATTAGACTCAAGCCCATAATCCTTAGAAGCTCAAGACTGCTATGTCAAGCGTGAGAAAGATGGAATAAAAGTCAAAAATATGTATCTCAAGCTCAAAGTCATGTTCTATTGAGGTTTAGTTCCTAAGAAAGTAAGTTTGACTTAGAACCTAGGTTGATTTATTGGCCATACGTGATTTAGATTGTCCAAAGTACCTAGGAATGATCCAAGTATGCTTTTAGGTCAAAAAATGTTCAAAAATTTAAGGTTTTCAAAAATTGCATATGTTGGATCGATCCAACATTTTATGGAGGATAGATTTTATTTCTGGTTTGCATAAATGGATCAATCCAAGGTTTTGGTGCAGATGAATCCATGTGGCAGAAAAGATTGGATTGATCCAGCCTAAACAGTAGGATCGATCCAGATCGAAATTTTTCCAGTCTTTATTATTTTTTGAACTTTTGAAGTTCTATTTCGTGCTAATCACTTAGATACGTTTTTTTTTTTTTTTTTTAAGGTTATTTAGGTAGGGAATTCAGGTACAGAGCTTATTGGCTATTGACTTATACTTGAAACCCTAGCTTCACTTAGAATTCTATGCATCTTTTGATATTTGGATTACTGAGAGAGAGTAGATGCATAAAACTTAAGTATATTATTTTTTCAACCTCATTTTAGATTTGTCTACTGGATTCATGAATTCGAATTGTTCTAGTGGATCTCCGATGGCATCGTCGACTCGGTGTGTAAAACTAGAGCTGTGGATTCAGTTCGAGGAAATATTGCGAAGACTAACGTGGATTCGTTGGTAGTTGTGCAAGATAGAGATTCTACTTGGGCTTGTGGACTCAAGCGTTAATTTTTGTAAATAGTATCAAGGTTCTGTTGGAGATATGCCCTAAAACCAATCCTAAAGAGCATATCAATTTCAAATTATGATAATAAGAAGGTTACAGTTGTTTTGTAATTAATTACAAGATAAGGTCCATGAATAAATGATAGAGAAATATATATCTCAAGATGTTGAGATATGGAGACTTATATTTCTCACACACATTTATTCTAAAGGGTTCCTACTTATAGGTTTATCAAATTGGACATTTATAAACCACCAAGAGTAGCATAGATTTAAACTAGCTCCAATGGGAGGATAGGTAGTCTTTACTATCTGTGTTGTGACACTATAGTTAATCTGTGGGTGCATGTTAGAGAACATGTACACTGAACATGATCTGCAAAGAATATTCTTATGGAGATTTATGTCAAAGGAATATTCTTATGTTACGTCCATTGATTGATAATCCTTACACCTGAGACACCTGAGACACCAGAGTTATCTTGTGCCTAGGTTATTAGAGTTAGATAGTACTTCATACGTCTTTAACCATCAGGATGGAATCAATACTCATTAGCTCTAGTGAGTTATGTATGAAAATAGATGAGTGTGCAATAAGGAATCATCACTCTCACTTTGATGAGAGAGAATGTCAGGGTTTGTTCACAAAGATAATTCTCATATTGAATCTCTGGCCAGAGTGATAGGTGAACTGTGAAAGAGTTTCATCGAGTTCATTTTATTGAGATTATATTTTGTGGAACATATATCAAGTTGTTAAGATAGGGTTTGACTATTACCATACCCAATTATCTTAATAGTGACATTAGGGGATGAAGGATTAAGTAACATGAAGGGTTCATTTAGTTTTACTATTCATCCAAACCTATGGTGCATCATGATATGTTGCTAGATGTCACTCATTACTAGTGAAGGCCTAATGATAAGTGTTATCATTGAGGGCAAAATTGGAATTATTCCAATTGAACCTCAAAATAAAAACTTAAAATAAAAAAGTTTATATTTTTAGGAGACATGAGTTGTCCCGGTCCACTACTAGGTTGGAGTGAATCCAAAGCGTCACACACATAAAGGACACAAGAGAACTCTTTAATTTAAGAGGGGTAAGTTTCTAATTTAATAACTTGTGGGGTCTTTTTAATTAATAGTTAATTAAGGAGGACCAAGTTGCAAATTAAAAACCCTAGTATTTGTCTATAAATACAAGGGGATGAGTGCAAACTAGCACTGAGTCCATTCAAACCCTAAATAGAAAAGAGGCAACCACCCAAACCTTACTAGGGCCGTGACCTAGGGTATTCCATAGTCGAGCCATGCTCTCCTCTCTCCCTCTCAAGCTTGCTTCGGTTCAAGTGTTGTTCAATCGCAAGGAGCTTAGAGAGTTTTGTGTTTATGTGGATACCTTGGAGGCTTCATAATTTTGAAGCTTGGATTCGATCTTAAAGTTTCATCAAAAGGCAAATCAAGTAAGTAATTTAAATTGTTTAAATTGTTGTTCTTACTTTATTCATGATCATATGCTTATGTTCGTTTCAATGGGTGATTGTGATGATGGATTCATGTTCTTTAAAAAATTTTATCATATGTTTCTTCCGTTGCGAATCCATGGACACAATCTTTCAATGGTATCATGTAATACCCCAAAAATTTTAATGAACTATTTTACTCAATTTTATGTAAATTTTGGGGTATTTAGTGAGAATTGACTTTTGTAAACCTTTTTGCAAATTGCCAAACAAGCCCTTAACTTTACTCTTCAAAACCCTTAAACACTTTCAAGCTCTCATTTTAGCTTTTATTCATCAAATTTGAGAGTTGAGAGGGAGCCGTGAAAGAGGAAGAGAGAGGCAGCAGCTCGGTGGTGGTGGTGGTGGTGGTTGTCGGATTCTTCGCCGGAGCTCCATCACCTTCTCCAAGAGGTGAACCTCATACATACTTTGTTAGTCTTCTACCCTTCCTCCCTCATAGTTTTTTATTTGAGGAACTTTAAGCTCAAACTTTTGTTCTTGAATCTATATTTTGATACTTACTCACTTTTGACTTGGATTCACATCTCTAGAACATGATCTATTTTAAGTTCAATGATTTTTAAAAGCTTATATATAATAGTTATAGGTTTCACGAAGCATTTGAAGGAAACTTTGGGGTTTTGTTTAGGTTTTGTTTACAAACAATGATTTTATGCTAAAGTGGAGTTGTGGATGTGTAGATCTACTACATTCTTGGCTAGTGTGAGTAAAATCCATGTCTTTAAACTTGGGTACCATAATATTTGTTTTTGATTTTGTTTATGAGTTGATTTTGGGTTTTAAAGTTATATTTTCGAGTTCGTGAGTTTATACTTGTTGATTTGAGATTTTAATGATAGATCAAAGTATTCTTGAGGTGTTTCTAAGTGGATTTGAGTTTTGATAAAGTTTGGGTGAAGAATGGTGTGGGATTGAAGCTGTTACTGCTCGGGAGAGTGGAAAATCTCAGGCAAACAGTTGACTGTTTGGTCGACACTTTGAAACAGAAGCCAAAATTCGATTCCTTCAGCTGAGACAGTCGACTATCTCTCCCTAACAGTCGACTGTTTGACTACAGAAACCCATTTCTTTATTTTCTCCCTCGTTTCTCTCTCTTTATGATTTTTACTTATAGACTTTAATCTTAAACATATTTTAGTTGTTTTGAAAGCTCTCAAAGTCAGCATCTAGTTTGGGTCTGTCAATTTTAGACCGGAGATTCATGTGTACCATTACCTTGTCATTATTTCACATCAGGGTAGCCCCTACGACTATCCTTTTGCGAGTTAGGAGTGCATATCTTCAAAACACTGCTAAGAACTCTCTTGCCCAGTTAAGGTAGGATACTGAACCTCTCTAATGGTGATGATATATGTATTTTTATATCACAAAATATGTTGAACTGTTTTGGAAAACAAATAATGATACATGGAACATACTTGTTTTGCAACTGTTGGTATGGAGTGTTTATTTCTGTTTACAAATGATTATATGGTGACATATGGCTTACCTCTTTCATACTTGTCTTGAATAATGATCATGATTGTTTAATTTATGTTTTATGTGCGCTTAATATGCCATATGTTACAACCTTACTTGTTCATTCTGAAACTGGTTTTGAATTGATATTATACATATTGTATTTTTGGCTGCCGTTTTGCCGGGGGCTTATTTGCCTGAGAACTATGTGATTTCGGTTGTCATTGTACCGGAGGCCTGAGAACAAAGCAATTATTGGCTATCGTTGTGTCGGGGGCTATGAGCCTGAGAACAACGCAATTATTGGCTATTGTTGTGCCGGGGGCCTATGAGCCTGAGAACAACGACTACATTAAACTCTTGAGAAACTTGATTTACAAAAATGGAAAATATTGAATGCATTATACTTGAATAAAACCCATACCATGTTCATATTGATTTATAAACCTTGATGTAAGTTGTTTATTACAATGTTCCTTGTATCGATATTATTACTGTTGGTTGAGGTTGTACTCCTATTGGGCATTTCTTGCTCATGTTGTATTTTATGCAGCAGGTTTCAGGTTTCTGGTAGAGATTCGGCGGTAGGGAACTCTACGCAGGTTGCATTGGGTCTAGCAGTGTTCTGGGCAGTTCTTTATCAGTCTGTTAGGTTTGCATAATGAATTTATAATACTCTTGGATTAATTATTCTATTATTCTCATCCTATATGCCAAGGTTGTTGGCATTAAGTATGGTACTTTCAGTCTATTTGTATTTATATTACTCGAACTTGGGCATGTATGCATTAGAACACATCATTTCATGTTGTTATAAATATGTTTCTATTATCCTGAGTATGGAAATACGAATGAGTAGGATAGGTTGTACATTCATCTTGACACGTGTCGACCTACCCGGGATAGTCGGTGTAATAGTCAAGTTGGGGCGTTACATATCAGAGCCAACTCAAGCATGATCATGAATACATTGATGGCTTGCAATGGTTGTAATTAATTAAAAGCTATAAAATCATGGGTTTTTGAACCCTATAGAATTCGGCCCTAGGGTTTATGTTGATGAATCCTTGATTGTTTTAATGTATTGGGAACTATGGTTTTCTAGAAACCTTAGCATAAGCTCACGGCCACATGGGGAGAGTCCCTTAGTGAATTCAGCCATGTGGGATTGTCCCCCTTTTAGTGTTTGGATTTTAGGGTTAGATAGAAACCCTAAATGTATTTCAGCCCTCTCTCTCCTCTCCTCCAAGTTTTCGGCCACTAGGGTTTTCAAACCCTAGTTGGTTCTTGTTCTTTGTAATCATGGTTTTTGTTTTATGATTAGGGTTTTAGAAACCCTATGATGAATGGCCATAATTGAATCTTATGGTTTGTGAAACCCTAAGATGATGACATCCATAATGTTTTTAGAAACTTCTTGTTTTTGAAAAACTAGGATGCATAGCTTGTGTTTCTTGAAACCCTAGCTTGATTTTGGCATTAAAGGGTTTAGGAAATCCTATAAGACTCATGGCCATATGGTTTTTCACCCATCCTAATTTCGGCAATTAGGGTTTTGAACCCTAATCTTAAATGCTAGCATTCTTGATTATTTTTAAACAAGTTAAGGTCTTAAATAAGTTAAACGATATTGTTTTGATAGTTATTTGGAACAATGAGATAATTCCAAATAAACTTCAAAAGTTTGTATTCTCAATAAGAGTTATTGAAGAACCATGTTCCCACTATGTTTGGGGACTATACTTTGATGAAACATCGAAAGGAATTTTATGTAATTAAAAGGTTTAATACATAAAAATACCTTGAAGTGTTTCAAAGAAGAAAGTGGGAGCAAACATGTCATCGATAATATTCTTGGTTTTCTTTATAAAGTACATACTTTAAAATACTAATGCAGTATTAGGAATTCCTTACTTGTTAATGGAATTCAAATCTCTCAAAAATATGATTGTGAGGGATTACATATGAGTATAATATTTGAGAAATATGAATACTCATGTGATAAAAGTAGTGTACTTAAATCAATATAATTAATGCTACAAAGAGTCGTTAACAAATATATATTGATTGTTGATTCAAGATTGTGAATTCTGAATATAAACAAGTATATTCTTAAAGGACTTGTGAAGTTTTAAGAATAGAATACTTGTATGTATAAAGAAATTTTATAAGGGATGCCATTTACAAATTGCCTAAAGGAATGTCTGGTATATAATGTTTTCTTTCGAGAACACAGGTCTCATTTACTTGAGGACATCAGAGTTGGCAGCGCAGTTTAGTTCAAATACTATTATTGAAAATAATAATAAATTACAAATTTGTTTGCATAAGGACTCCTTTGCTATAACACCTCTTATAGGTGTTAGAAGTCTTGTCTTGTGAAGACTAGTATAAGATACTATGTAGATTGGCTTTAGTGCAAGTGGGAGATTGTTGGGGATATGTCCTAAAACCAATCCTAAAGAGCATATCGATTTCATATTATGATAATAAGAAGGTTACATTTGTCTTGTATTTAATTACAAGATAAGGTCCATGAATAAATGATAGAGAAATATATATCTCAAGATGTTGAGATAGGGAGACTTATATTTCTCACACACATTTATTCTAAAGAGTTCTTACTTATAGGTTTATCAAATTGGACATTTATAAACCACCAAGAGTAGCATAGATTTAAACTAGCTCTAATGGGAGGATAGACAGCATTTACTATCTATGTAGTAACACTATAGTTAATCCGTGGGTGGATGTTAGAGAACATCTACACCGAACATGATCATCAAATAATATTCTTATGTGAAAGGTTCTGTGAAAACCACAGACATGGATTCTCAGCGGAATAAGAAAAACAAAACTTTTTCAGTTTATAAAATTAATCCATGTTCACAAAACCTCCAAGAACGATTCAAGTATCGGATCATGTATATAAACAAACACAAATAATCAAAGCAAATTAAATCTTACTTAATGGTGTTCTTCGGTGTAGCTTTCCTTCGAGTTTCAAACGTATGAAACCTCCAAAGTGTATCCACACGATAGCAAGACTCCTCAAGCTTCCTAGTCTTCCACAACTCTTTGTGACAAGCTAGAATGGAGAGGGAGAGGGGAGAGCAATTTCGGCCAAGGGGTTATGCTTAACCCTAGAGTGTGTAAAACACTCATATTTATAGACTTTCTCCTCTTTGGGGGGTGTTTGGTTACTAGTGCTAGCATGACCAAACATCCTTGAATAGAGTAATCCTATTCTCGGTTAGATTTGACTTTTAATCAATTAACTTTTAATAATTAAAATCAAACAAACTCCATGATAGGATTCCCCTCCCACAAG
>JAESVK010000096.1:368886-413067 GCA_017140935.1 Hamamelis virginiana | reverse complement strand
ACTTAATATACCCTTTAGGATTGGTTTTAGGGCATACTTCTAACATTATGGAGATATATGTCAAAGGAATATTCTTATGTTACGTCCATTGATTGGTAATCTTTACACCTAAGACACTAGAGTTATCTTGTGCATAGGTTATTAGAGTTTGATAGTACTTCGTACGTCTTTAACCATCAGGATGTAATCGGTACTCACTGGCTCTAGTGAGTTATGTATGAAGATAAATGAGTGTGCAATAAGGAATCATCACTCTCACTTTGATGAGAGAGAATGTCAGGGTTTGTTCACAAAGATAATTCTCATATTGAATCTCTGGCCAGAGTGATAGGTGAACTGTGAAAGAGTTTCATCGTGTTCATCTTATTGAGATTATATTTTGTGAAACATATATCAAGTTGTTAAGATAAGGTTTGACTATTACCATACCCAATTATCTTAACAGTGACATTAGGGGATGAAAGATTAAGTAACATGAATAGTTTTACTATTCACCCACACCTAGGGTACGTCATTATATGTTGCTAGATGTCACTCATTACTAGTGAAAGCCTAATGATAAGTGTTATCATTGAGACAAAATTGAAATTATTCCAATTGAACCTTAAAATAGAAAGTTTCTATTTTTAAGAGACATGAGGTGTCCCGGTCCACTACTAGGTTGGGGTGGACCCAAAGGGTCACACACATAAAAGACACGAGAGCTCTTTAATTTAAGAGATGGGTATGTTTCTAATTTAGCAACTTGTGGGGTCTCTTTAATTAATAGTTAATTAAGGAGGACCAAGTTGCAAATTAGAAACCCTAGTATTTGTCTATAAATACAAGGGGGTGAGTGCAAACTAGCACTAAGTCCATTCAAACCCTAAATAGAAGAGAGGCAACCACCCAAACCCTACTAGGGCCATGACCTAGGGTATTTCATATCCTAGCTGTGGTCTCCTCTCTCCCTCTCAAGTTTGCTTTGGTTCAAGTGTTGTTCAATCGCAAGGAGCTTAAAGAGTTTTGTGTTTGTGTGGATACTTTGGAGGCTTCATACTTTTGAAGCTTGGATTCGATCTTAACGTTTCATCAAAAGGTAAATCAAGTAAGTAATTTAAATTATTTAAATTGTTGTTCTTACTTTATTCATGATCCTATGCTTGTGTTCGTTTCAATGGGTGATTGTGATGATGGATTCATGTTCTTTAAAAAATTTTATTGTATGTTTCTTCCACTGCGAATCCATGGACACAATCTTTCAGGTTCTTATACTTCGATAATTTCATAGTGATTTCTAGTGTTCCCGGAGTTTTTTTTTCTGTTAGGGTTTTCCTCATAAAATCTGGTGTTCATTGCATGATTGATTTTTGTTTTGAGTAATTATTAATTGAACACTAAATCCTGATTTGGTAATTGAATCGATCAATATCTGTCAAGAAGTAGTATCCTCAAAATTTTATATTCTATGGCCCCTTTTACAGGTATGTTCAAGCTTATATACCTTATATTAGAATGTCCTCTCCTTCTGCATCCATGAACCACGTATGTACCACCCACATCCATCCTCACACTTTGCAACTACTTTATCCTTTGAATTCTTCACAAATTTTATGTTAACACCCTGCCAATGTCATAGTTCCTAATCGCTTCCTGAAAATCAACTTCATCCCTAAAAGTTTGGCCAACCATAAATGTGATGTCCTTGATAGCTAGAGGATTGCTAAACTCAGGAAACCTACCATTAGATGCCTCCTCCACATTCTCATTATCACTATCAACTAAATTATTAAATTCGAAACAATCTTCATATTCCGACTCAGGCATACATTTAAAACTAGATCCTAAAAAGTCATCATCATCTGAATCTAAACTGTTCTCATGGCAAATAGGGTGTGCATCATCACTATCACTGTCAGTTGCATTAATTTCTATGTGCTCATTCACACCAACATCAAACAAGTCATCTACCTCACCATCCAAATCAGCTGAATTTTCCTGCCCTCCCTCAAATTCATCATATGCATATTCATCCTCTACACATACAGCATTATCTAAGTCATCATCTCCATCCAACTCATCTCGTTCACAAGGATCTCTATTATTTTCTCCCAACATCACTTCCCTCTTGAGTATCTTATTCTACTAGTGGAGGTAAGAATAAGAGAAGCTCCTCCTCATTAACCACATCAGCCTCATCAACTGTGAGGTCCTGAATCCTACATCAGAAAAGAGAGAGGAAGTGCATGGGCTTATAAGTAAACGTCTGGGCTTATAAGTAAACGCCGTACATTTCCTTGTAACAACGCGTTTTAAGGGGCAACTCGAGAAAGTAAAGTCGTGCGCTTGCCACGTGGAAATCAGTGTATGGGCGCGTACGTTGCGAGTGCAGGCAAAGCGGACAATATTGTTACTTGGAGAGGTGCAGGGTGTTACAAATGGTATCAGAGCCGACTCTCGTCTGATCCGAGTGTGGGTTCCTACTGTGCTCGCTTATAGGTGGGGCGGGCTGGACACTGGCAAGCTACTGCACGGGGACGTGCAGCCCTTTAAGGGGGTGGATTGTGAGGTCCTGAATTCCACATCGGAAAAGAGAGAGGGAGTGTCTGGGCTTATAAGTAAACGCCGTACATCTCCTAGTAACAACGCGTTTTAAGGGGCAACCCGAGAAAGTAAAGTCGTGCGCTTGTCACGTGGACGTGCTTGTATGGGCGCATACGTTGCTCGCGCAGGCAAAGTGGACAATATTATTACTTGGCGAGGTGTGGGGTATTACATCAACCTTATGCTCTACATACACATCTATGGTGTAATCTGGTGGATCTAACAATCCGACGTATTCTAACACGTCCCAGTCATGTTCAACTACCCTAAGTCCTTTTTGAAAATCAACATAAGGTTTATGGACCCATAACCCCTTCCAACATTTTTAACTTGTCCACAAAGTCAATCACGGTGAAATAGTCTATATCATAATAGTCAATGTAATCTATATTCCCCCCCATATACTAATATAGGGGTTTCAACAAACAATCCCCCATGATGAATAGCTATCCTTAGAATAGGTTCTTTTATCTGCATAAGATAATAAAAACATGTGAAAAATGCATATAAACAAGGAGTGTGTGGTCATGCAGTGTTGTACCATGAATGAACCCAAATTCAAAACTTTGGTTCTGAGTCTTCTGACCAATCAGTGGAAGACCGACCGTGCACAAAGAAAGCTACTTTACATTGGCTTTAGGGCATAAAAACCACCATTATCATGCTTTGGGGGACCAGCAAATCTAAAAAAGTAGCAAAAAATGAACTTCTTTTAGGGTTTCAATGTACCCTAAAGATGATCAAAATATAAAAACTCATTCTAACCTATTGAAATAAACAAATGGAAAGACTTTTTTAGGGTTTCGATGTACCCTATACAGATAGAACTTAAAAATTGATCCATTTACACTGTACACTATATGAAACAAGCGAAATCTATGTAAATTATTTCACACCAGTCAAATAGGTTTGTATTTGTTACCTGGCTATGGTGAAATCGAGAACCCTTTCACTCTCCTTCCTTGCCAAGCGGTCATAGCCCCTTCAATGCACCCAAATTTCCCTAGTTGTTGCACTTCGTCGAACTATGTAGCCTTTACCCACATGACTCGGAGTTCACCCACTTATCACACTTTGCAACACGTAAGGCGCATAAAGCATCATTCATTTGGCTTTTAGCCACGTCATATCCACGAGTGTTGCCTAGTCAACTTCCGTTAGGCCCCGTTTGGATCGGGGGAGTCGGAGGCTGGAATGGGAATGGACCGGTATCCATTCTGTGAGTGCGTGTTTGGATATAATATTTGGACTGGAATAGAATTAAAGGACCGGAATTGATTGGAATGGATTCCCCTTAGAAGGCGGAATCACATTACCTTCTCATGGCGGTATTGTGATTCCAGCCTTTGGGCTGGAATTAAAAACCACGAAACCTTCCAAAAAGACCCCCGATTCTCTCAAGAATGAAGAGCAACATTCATCTCTTCCAAAAGCCTTCTCTCTCACGCCGCCATTAATCCTTGGTTTCTCGTCACCGTCAGCTCGCCGGCGTCTTCGATCATTGATCCATCCTCACCAAGCCTCAGGTACTCTCTCTCTCTCTCTCTCACGGCGCCATTGGTCTTCTTCACAGTCTTTGTCTCTCTCAGGTTGCCCCAGTCAGCTTGCCGCAGTCCAGATGGTCTTGTAATCTCGCATTGGGTCCGTGGTTCCAGAAGCGTTTGAGGATTTGGTTGACGATGTCGGGTGTCCATTTGATGGGGGATTTTTCGAGGCTTAGGGTTAGATTTTGTGGGTTGGTTTTGAGAATTAGGTTGGTAATGGCGACTGCGTCTTCTGGTGGTGGTGCGGTGTTGAGATGTGGGTTTTTGGTGGTCGGCTGCGTCTGTCGATCTCTCGCCGCCATTGACGTGAGGTTTTTTTTCTTGTTTTTGGAAGCAAAATTACAGGCAATAGATATTGATTTGAGGTTTTTCTTTTCCTTTAGGGGCTGTTTGGGAACCGGCAGAACCGGTTTTTCCGGATACAATAGTAGTCCAAAACTTTAAATTCATGTTTGGTAAGTTTTTTCAAAACCCATAAATGGTTTTTTATTGTTCCAATAATGGGCTAAAATCAGATTATTTTTGTTTCAGCTTTTAGCTGGTTTTCACAAAAACTAGATAAGAAAAAGAGCCTTTCTCGGTAACTCCAACGCTCACCTGACAGAACATCACCAGGAGCTCTCTTCCTCTCCATCTCTTTCTCCATTTCTTCTCCATCTCAAGCTCTCTTCCTCTCCCTCAATATGGCAGCTTAAGATTTTTGAAGATTCGAATAATATTGAAGAAGTAGAGAAAAAGGCGACGATTTGGCTTTAAGTATCCGGAGGTGTTGAAAGAGCATCTGAGAAATTAAAAGCATAAAAAACCATTGAAAACGATAAGACGATAGTTGTTCGCTTCTGGGTTAGCTGCGTTTTTCCCTTACCCGAGGTCCAATTCTGGGAGAAGCATGAATAGCCGCCATAACTGTAAGCTTTCTTGCAATCCCCAATATTTTGAAGCTTGAAAAATGGTCATTCATTTGATAATTGTTATTCAATTAGATTTGGAAGAGTTTATTCTCTCAGTTAGATTGGATTTTTGAGGATATATAGTTGGGCGGAGTACCAATTTATTACCGTATTATGGGTATTATATTGTGTTTCTGAAATGTGAATCTTATCCTATGTCATGGTTCATGGATTAAGGCTCTGTTATAAGAAATTGATTTTGAAACAAAAAAGTTTAATTTGTTGGGGTTTGTGGATTAGGTTTTTCATTTGCAAATTTTTTATGGATAATTATTGATTTGGGTTTAGATTTAATTTAATTTTTTTCCCTGCAAACTAGCTCTCTTCCCTCTCCATCCCTTCCTTTCTCTTCAATCTTCTGTTCCACTTCGGTGCAGCGAACACACTAGAGCGGCAGATCTGAAATCAAAATAAAATATTGACAAACAGGTTATAACTAAAAACTAGTTCTACTTAAAATTGATTTTAGCTTGAACTAAACAACTAATGGGTTCTGGACCGGTCTGCTCCAAATCTCTGATTTGCCAAACAGGCCCTTACTCTCTCTCTCTCTCTCTCTCTCTCTCTCTCTCTCTCTCTCTATATATATATATATATATATATATATATATATATAGCTCTGTTTGGTTGCCGAGAAAGTGGAGGAAAAGAAAAGAAAATGAAACCGTTTGATTGTGTGTATTTTTTTTTTTTAAACAAAGTATTGAAGATGATATATAGCTCTGTTTGGTTGCCGAGAAAGTGGTGGAAAAGAAAAGAAAATGAAACCGTTTGATTGTCTGTATATATATATTTTTTAAAACAAAGTATTGGAGATGAGTAAAGGGGCAAAATTGGAAAATTACTGAAAATTTCATTCCATTCCTGTCATTACCAAACACAGGAAATGGAATGGACAGTCATTCCGACCCCTAATTCCAGTCAGTATCCAAACGCTTTATATGGAATAAATTTTTGATTCCATTCCATGCCATCTTGGGAATGGAATCGGATTCCATTCCGACCTATTTGATTCTCCCGATCCAAACGGGGCCTTAAATTCTTTGGACGAAATGTTGTTGCCGACTGATTTTATCCTACATTGGTATAAGTTTTAAAAATTGAGACAAAATTGAGCAAAACTAAAGTTTGTGACCACATTGATATTTCCCCCAAAATTTAGGGTATTAATCCTTTTTTTTTTTTTTTACTTATTTTCTCCATACAGTAAATAAAATTCATAATAAATAAATATGTTGAGAAAAATCATGGAATTTCACCGAAATACCTGTAAACGCATTAGCAATTCAGGATAAATACTGCATAAAAAATAATAATAATAATAACAAGCCTACCACCATTTTTAGGTACCAAAAAATAAAATAAAAACAAAAAAATAAAAACAAATGGCTAATTTACAAAAAAGAGTTATTTGATACAATCTAATAGTTTATGAGGCATATTGATGCAATCGAAACTACATGGGGGGCATCGTGAAAACAGTTGACAGTTCAAGGGGAAAAGTATTAAAAATATAACTTTTGTTTCTGAGTTTGCATGCCTCCTCATTGAACCACTTAACATAATGAAAATTAGATTACATCGGATGAGAAAGGACTTGCACTTTATTACTAGCTCCCCAATCCCCAGGGCTCCCTCAACATTCTAGGAGTTCATACTGATAGCAGAATATGTCAATGCCACAAGAAAGAGGACGGGGGGTGGGGGGAGACTAGTACAGGGCAATGATTGAGTGCATCCTAAGAAATTGGTTTCTAGTTCAAAATTGCTTCATTTTCTTTTTTTCTTTTTTCTTTTTTTTTTTTTTTTGTTGAAATATTATTTGTTCTCCCAGATATCATAGAAAATACTTTCAATAAGAACTGCAAAATTTTGGAAATTATTAATTTTTCAAAAGATGTGAATGTAACTTATAGCTAAGTATGGCAAGTATATCAGAACCTGACACTCTTTAACAAAGCAATTTTCCTAAATATTAAAGTTAGCAAAAATAGTGCAAAAGATTATCATACTCTCGTGTAGGTGCAAACAAAAATGTTAACAGTAGCACGGTGACAACCCTCTTCATCGGCAACTTTCATCAGGGCAGCGGCAGAGGTTAACCATGGTCGAATTTGAGAAAAGAGTCAGAGAGAGAGAGAGAAATCTGTCTTAAGAAAGAGTTGACCTATTCAGATTTTAGATAAAACTCAACCCAACAGGACCCTGCCAAAACACAAGACCAGCCCTATTATTATTGGGTTTATTTGGATAATCCAGCTTCAACCTGATTATTAAAAAGCACCGACCCAAATAGAGAAAAGGTTCAAACAGGCTCTTAGCTTATGAGCTGCACAACAACTTAATATGTGCATTATACACAAATTATGCCCTAGACTACAAGAATAATTCACATTCTGATGTTAATGATGCAATTATTATATAAATTCAATAAGAAGAATTAATTTAACAATAAATAATAACCACAAGTTCCATGCAATACTTTTTTGAGTGTTTTTGGTTATACAAACAAGCAACTATCTTATTCAAGTTGGTATAGATAGATGAAGGGAGGGAAATCATCTGCAACTGAAATTTTTTTTTTTTTGTCAAGAAACGCATTAGACTTATGAGCTACCCAACAGAAGATAAACCTTCCCTTTCCCTTATAAACCCTCCCCACCTGATGAAGGCTACTCACAGGAATTCGAGGCGAGGGTAAAAATCCAGAAGAAATCAACCATTTCCTCCTGCATTCATACATAAAGCCAGAATAAACTCACTCAAATGACAGATGATCATGACCAACTGGACACAATATAATCATTCACTCTTCGACCTCTGGTGCTGTTCCAAATCTAAGTTGGAAAATACAGGGGAAGGCTGAAAAAATTGCGCAACAGGAAAAATGGAGAACAACAGGTTTTACAATATCATCCAACTGCTTCCCTGACAGTAATAAGCTTGCATATCTTGTTCAATAATAAAAGCATGCATCTAATTAACCGGAAAACACCAAAAAGGAGGGGCCAAAATACCACTTGCAGCAATCACAATCTTAATTTTTGTACAGCTAAGAAGGCTAATTTTAACTAGTATTTATATGTTCCGGATTCCACAGCCTGAATTTCTATCAAGTATGCATGGCTTCAGCATGATAGGTTTCCAGTTCTTTGTCAAGTTCACCAGCTGACTTGTCAACAGGTTGCTTCTTCCCACGGCTACGACTCCGGCCCTGACCCTGACCCTGGCCCTGGCCCTGGCCCTGGCCCTGGCCCTGGCCACGACCCCTGCCCCGGCCCCGAGCACGACCACGGACATTCCTCAAACCCCCACGAGTCCTCTGACTATGACAATATAAAGCAGCAAGCAAATTAATCATATATATATATATATATATATATAACATCATTATGCATTTTGACCCAATTGTTCTTGAAATTTAAATACCAGAAGCAGATGGATATAAAGCCAGCAATGATATTACATGACACAAAACAACAAGTGCAGCATCCTATTCATGGAGAGGGAAAACATTTATATTTTAATGTTCAGGTATTTTAGTTGTGTTCATTTTTAAGATAGCAATAGATTTGAAAACATCTTGTCTTCTCTCTTGCTCCCTTCTACCCTCTTTTCCTCTCTCTATATATGTTTTTTGGGTAACCCTGAATCACAATCTTTGTATAAGTAGAAGAGGCTATATATGAAGCTAGAATGAAATATTGCCAAGCAATTGAGATGTGTCTTTGTGGACAAAGATGATAAACTCAAAGCTCCAACCAAAGGCACTCTCAGACTTCATTTATTATCCCTTATATTTATAATGGGAAATTATTTTCAATTAAATAATTTAAAGACTACTGAAACCTTACATCTAACTCTTTCCCACAAGACTTGTGATTCATTGTCTGGTTTGTATCTTTCTTCCCAAGCTGTGTATTGTGTTAGAGAGGATGTGAATATTGATTATTTATTTTTGCATTGTCCAGATGCTAGGGTGTTATGGAACAATCTTTTCCAGCTGGGTGACATGTCTTGGGTTGCTCCACTACTTGCTTCAAATATGATGGAAATTGACTTATAAGGTGTTTAGGTTCTCAAAAAGAGCTACTATTTTATGGAGGTGTGTTGTATCGGCTATATTTTGGGTTATTTGGCTTCAAAGAAATGCAAGAATCTTTGATGATAAAAGTCTTTGTATTGAAGGAATGTGGAATATAGTTAGTTTTTTTTGCGTCGTGGTGGCCTGTGGGCCTTGATCACTAAAGAGTTCAAGGGTGTTACTTTGTTCATTATTAGGGATAATTGGGTTTCAATTTGTAATCCTTGAGGGTTTTCTTCACTCTTTTGTTTTCTTTACTTTTGGTTTTTGTGTACCTTTTTGTAAGTTGGACATCTTGCCCTATTCTTTCTTTAACAAATTTGTTGTTTATAAAATAAAAATAAAAAATAAAAAACTGTAATTTGTCTTTCCCAAATGGATCCATAAATATTAGTGGTCATTCTTCCAATCTAAGCTTCCACTCTAAAATCAAGAACCCTTGCAATACAATTCACATCTTATTTTGCACAAAGTTTAGTAAATTTAATTTAGATTAGATTATAAATAGTCAAAGTTTATATTTCACCTTATGTCTGCCCAATTTAATACTTCTTTAACTTGAAATTTTTGTTTTTTTTTCCCATTTAGGATTTTGTCATTATTAATCATTCACATATCCAAACTCTGATTTATTATCCATTTATCCCTCTCACAACTAAATATCCACTCAATATTAATTTTCTCCTAATGTATTCTATCAATTGAACAGGATTCCGCAAGAACTAGATGTTGAATTTTTTAACCTCCTAAATATATCAATCATCAGCACCAAAATTGGTCCAACAAATAAACTCAAATCATTCCAGCAAGGTGCTGGACATCACCAAATACAGATCGCCATTTGTCAGTTTTATATTATATCTTCAAGCCGTCAACAATACAGTCCAACAAACTCAGACAGTGAGAAATTTGGAGTAGAAAAGCAGTTCTCCATTTAAAATCAACTGAGTGGTGAGTTTGACCATTGGATTAGCATTTTTCCAAAATTCTTTTTTTTTTCCTGCTATCCAGTGCAAAGTACGGATTTACAACTAGTAAATTCACTAATCGGAGGTTCAGATCATGATTCATACCAACAAGTAAATCTGACTAGTAAAAAAAAAAGAAAAAGCGGCTCACAAATTAGCTTGGCTCGGCTTCTTCACCAATCAAATGAACAAAACACAAGCTCAACTTTAAGCTTGGTTGCCCAACAAGCCAAAAGCTTGAGAAGGAAACACAAAGCTCAGCTAAAAGAGGCTTATACACAGTTAAAACAAGCATTGTGCAGCTACAGTTACATAAACTCCTGAGAAACTTGCATATAATAACATTTGAAGGGAATGTTGACAAGTAGAGCTAGTAAAATATGGCAGAGTAAACATTTAAAGTATGTTATAATTACTAATGCTCGTTGGTAAGGATAGAAGTATCGGACTCGAAGAACATAAAACTGATACATTTGGTCAATTAACAAGCTCCATGACACAACTGAACAAGCTTGAGGTAGGCCAAACTTGTAGGAACCAAGCTTGATTAAAACCAGTAAATCTTGGGCAAATCTCAAGGTTGTCTCAAGTTTGTTTCAAATCCAACCAAGCCAAGCTTGAACATCCCAATACTTAGCTCAGCTGACAAAAAATATAGATTCCAAATAGCATGCGTAATCTTTTCCGACATTTCATTTCAGTATGTACAAGGTATGTTAGACGGGTGAAAAGACAGTTCCGTAGCAAAATAGTATTGATAAGACTGCTATGAGGGAGGCTTTTCTGGATTTGTTTAGGTTAGCTTTGTATAAGGTTGCTTGGGTTAAGAATAACATGGTATGGAGTAAGCTTTGTTTTGGAATGAAACTTGTAAAAATTTTCATGTTTGGGAATTGAAGAGAGTTTACACCTTTTTAAGGAGGATATATTCTGTTATCAATAAAAGGGGGGATGATATAGTAATTTGGTAGGGACATGGAAATCAGGACTTAGCAGTAAAGTCGTTCTATGAAGGTTTATCTAGGTGTTAAGGAAATGCTTTTCCATCTTTGTTTTAGTTGAAGTCAATACCAACAAAAGAGGCTTTCCTCACATGGTTAGTAGCTTGGGAAATTATTTGACTATTGATAATTTGACTAAGCATAAATCAATATTATCATATTGGTGTCTGATGTGTCAGGAGGCGGGAGGTCAGTTGATCATCTTTTCCTCCATTACAAGGTGGATTCAGAGTTGTGGGGGATGTGTTTTGCTATTTTGGGGGCAAGTTGAGTAGGCCACCTTCAACTATTCAATGGTTGGAGAGTTGGAAGGTGGAATCTAATGCTAAGAGGCACCTTTGGTTTGGATGATCCCTCTTACAATTTCTTGGAACCTCTGGAAAGAGAGGGAGGATCTTTGAGGATACGGAGATCTAAATTGTAAAGCTTAAACAGCTTTTAGGTACATTTTGGAAATCAAGTGTCTTTCTAAAATATTTTTTTAGAGTAGCTTATGCTCTAATATTTGATTTTTTTGTCGTATAGTTCGCAGGTATAGCATCTTTGGCAGTCTTTTTTTCTAATACATTTTACTTCATAAAAAATAAAAGAATGCTACGAGGGTTTCAGCATGGTTCAAAAGAGAAATATTAAATTAAACTACAGCATTTGTAAGCAAGACCTACCCAGAACCACGATTAACTGCAGCAGGACCTCCAGCACGACCCTGTCCCGACCTGTGCACAAGTTCAGGTGTCAGTACAAGTCTTGGAACATCATTAAAAGGGAAGGGGAAAAAAAGAAGAGTATGAAACAATAACAGCTTTTGACTAGAAATATCGCACTAAAAGATGTCTCCATCAATGGTTGTCTAAACAAGAATAACAAGTTGTGCAAAGTACCCACAAACAAGTATAAGGGCAGATGTCATGATCAGTAAAAAAAAGCTGGTACACAGACGCAAACTTCTTCTTTTTTCCCTAAGGCAGAAATAGCATATAGACACAATTGGTGCCAACAACTTCCAAATCAATTTCCACCATTTAATCAAACTCTTCAGAACTCCCCACCATTCTACACTAAAATTGATCTCCAGACAACAAACATGAAAATTATCTTCAACAAAGCAAAGAAGAATAAAACAATGAAACACAAAAATAGTAACCCAAAAAACCCAAAAAATCATAAGCCTAGATGAACATAAACTAATTAGTGAGATGTTCTTTTAAGTCATGGGTTCAATTAAATGTGGTGTAGATATCCAGCAAAACCCATTCTGATAAAATTTTGTTTAACTAACACAGGACCCCACAAACAAGCAACCATCCCTCGTATAAGTGTCAATTAGGAGAGCTGTCAATGAAGCTTATATCTTTCAAATTTTAGCAACAGCAATAAGGTGAGCTAGTCAACTAAAAGATCTACAGGATTTTTTAAACAAAAAAGAAACCCATCAAACAAAAGTGGCATCCACAACCATTACAAAAAATCTTATCAACTGTTTAGCAGACTAAATCTCTTGCAGCATTTCTCACACTAACTAATTCAGGAAAAGATGGAATAATTAAATATAAATAAGAATGAGAGATTGGTATCGTCCAGATAACAGTTGGTTAGTTCAAGAGTAGTAAAATATTTGAAAGTAGCTGTAAATTAATTTATAGCCAGCTTGTCAACTATTAGAGAAAATTTGACAAAATTGGTGAGTTCAAGTAGGCCCCTGGACCCTTCAAACTGGCAGATAGTAATAAGTCAGTAGAAAACATCTTATTGATATTAGTAAAGGGATTGAAGAATTTACATACGTCATAACAACCGTCCTCCTCCCCCTTCCATTTACTCCTCCAATTACATTCACACGAGCGGAAACAGGCATCTCTGAATTGGTGCCAATAATTTCAATCTTCATGGGCTTTCCATCCAACTGAACATTATTATATCGCTTCAAAGCTGCAAATGCATCACTTCTTCTGGTATACACAACTTCAGCTGAACCCTATAACCAAATAAAAAAGAATGAAAACCTTGTCTTTAGGAATACAACCAACACCAGAAACAATTGACAGACAAGTAATATATAAAGAAACCAGATATTCAAACTAATTCGGCCATGAGACTGAGGCAAAGGAATAGCATATAAAAAATAAAAATGAAAAACACAAACCATAGAAAAGCAAAACATCACCAACTATAACTATCCCAAAAGAAAACTAGGCAATACAACACTAGACAATAAAGTCCTTGCATTGTTTCCAAAAACAGTGATTTGGCATGTATTGCATACAGAAATACTCAAAGTTTAGTTGAGGACCACTGTTTTCAGAGCTATGATTTGCTTACGTAAGTCAACTCCAAAGTCAATAGTCCTACATCTAGTTAGAAATCTGAATGAATTTATGAAGAGAATTCTTAACGGTAGCTAGATCAAAATGTATGATATGTGATAGAAAAGTAGACATTTCTTTGATCCAAAGTAACAGATTAATAAAAAATTTCTGAACAGAATGAAAATTATCCCAGCCCCCAACCCTAATGAACTGGAGAAGAATTTACAATACTTTGTAGGAGACATTTTCGCTCTTAAAAGTTAAGAAATTTCATTATTCACGAAATTCAAAATTAACTGCAGAGTCACATACGAGTTCAAATTTCAAACTATTCCATGACAATAAGCTGCTCATAACAAAAGCACATTAGGAATGCTAAATTGCCTCAATCTGTTAAATAACTTGGTTGCATCAGTATGTTAACCTTGTATAAATGAATATCTCAAATGTGCTCCCACAAACACTTTATTTCAGCCAAAATTATGGTTCAACATGAAAGACAATTTGCAAGATAGCCTGCAAACCCAGATGCAAGAGAAAATGCTTATGTATCTTAAGTCTATTGAATTGTTCCATATTTCACAAGTTGCACAAATATTCCTCTTACATATTGTAAATTCCATCTATCAGGTGTCCTAGTAGAAAGAGAAGGTTAATGCTAGTGCCATAAAATTTACCATATATAAAATAAAGATACCATAAACAGTCCATAATAGAGCAAGTCAAAAACTAAAGTAAGAAAGCCTAACAAAACATAAGTAAATAACGAATCAGCAGTAGAGCAGAGTAAAAATAAACTATATATACTAAGCATAAAAACACTTACACTTGGGCGACCATTTTTATCATAATGAACTGCATATCGTTTCAGCTCTCCAATATCAGAGAAAAGCTCCTGAGTTGAAAGTCAAGTTTTAACAAAGCTTCAAAAGAAATCTGTTACAATAGGCGTTGAAGATGAAAATCATGGCTAAAGGTGTACCCTTATATCTTCATTAGTTACTCCATAGTCCAAGTTGGAAACATACAACTTTGAGCCAGTTTCTGCTCCTGATAACCCTGCAGCTCTAAGGCTATCTTCAAACAAATCATGCCGCCATGGAAAACTCTTGGTTCTGCGGGAAGACTGGTGATTGTATATGGGAAAGGAATCCAATTTGGGAAAAGAACATGTCAGCAAAATTTCCATAAACATGGGGAAAACAGCAAATGGAGTAGAATCCAGTTATATGGAAATGCTCAAACAATTCAATAATCAAACTCAAAGTAAATTGAGCAAAACTATATGCATGGTAGATGGGAGTAGAGGATTTGACCCACTGCATATAAACCGGTGATATGCTACAGATGAGAGCTCCAGTTCGGAAGTTAAGCGAAGGAAGCTCCTTTGCAAAAAGGCCATGAACAAGGATATAACTGAAAATCTCGCACCGAAGAAATTCCGCTTATAGCAAGAGGATCCATCATAAACTCCCCATCTAAACCACCAGTAATCAAACACTAAAGCGGTTGCAACTACATAGCATGGATTAGAGATGGATATTTCAACCCCACTAAATTTTAAGTGATGTCATGCTACTGGTGATAGCTCCAGTTCGGAAATTCAACTAATGAAGCTCCTTGGCATATATTGCTAGGAAGTAGCATTCTAACTAAATTCAGCCACCAAAAAACTTCCGCATATAGCTATAGGATCCATATCAAGTCCGCAGTAAACACATAAGAACAGTTAAACCATGCAGATCATGGTACAAAAGCACTGGAAGGCGACAGTGCTTTACTGGCTGAGCCAAAGTAAGCTTCTCCATGTACAAGACAGGGTTACAAATCCACTTGTGTATGAGTATCTATGCAGGGATTTTAATCCTCTTGTGCTTGAGTTTCTACAGTAACCAGATTCTCAAACAAATGCATAAAACATCCATAGTTTTGAGCTTGCCTTGGCAATGGTGTATGGTGATGGCTGAGCATTCACCCGGAGAGGGCCTCTATGAAGTGTTCCTGCCATTCTTCCACCATTAAAAGACCCACCAGGTGGCCCCCGGCCACCACGGCGGGCCCTACCACGTCCTCTAACTCTCCCGCTATTATTCCTGCTCTTAATTATATCATCAAGCGACATATCCAAAGAAGTAGCCATTGAATTGTGCCGACAAAAAAACTCTTGGACGCAGAATAAGTAGAACCTGCCAAAAATAGCAAGACAGAATGTTTATAAATGGTCAATAGCACACATCCAATGAATATATGATATATGCAAGGAACAACTATAGTGAAAAATATTTTGACATAATGCGACAAAATGGGAACAGTTTTTACTAAATAAAGGCCCTATTTGGAATAACTTTTTCTAAATCACTTTAGGAGCTCAAAATTCTACTTGAGCTAAAGGCATGGGTGATAATCACTTCTAGATGACTTAGGAGTATAATATTGTTGGACCTAGCTTTTGCCATATTCACTTCTAGTATAAAAAATCCAATATGTCGAGACTCTGGTTTGGACATAACTCTAAAGATTTAGAAATATGCGAAGAGATGGCTATTCAAAAGTGATTTTAGGCAAAGCTAATGCAAACTGGCCCAAAGAATAGTCATTCAAAGGCAAATAATTATTTCTCAGAATGTGGACGTGCAGAAAACCAGAGCGAAAAATAGGCATACAAAATCAATGATAAATAAAAAATTTCAAAGGTAAGAATATAAAGAGAGAAAGAAAGAAACAGATTACGTATTTAAGGAATAGATCAAGCATCAAAACCCTAGGGCACTGTTTGCTTAGCATTTTCGGAATAAATTTCATGCTTTTCAAAAAAAGTTACTCTGAGTTTCTCCCTGAAAAGCAAGAAATATACTTTCAAGATGTTAACCAAACAATACGAAAATCAAAACACTGAAACCCTAATGAAAGGCCGAGACCAGAGGTTTCTCACACTAAATTCGCTGAAAAGAACAAACTTTTCAATGGACAGTTCTCTATCTGACATATCAACACCCATAACTAAATCAAAAGAATCTAAAAAAAAAAATCAAAAACTATACACTCATATATATAGAGAGAGAGAGGGGGGGGGCAATGAGAAGAAGGGAGGGCAATTACCTGGAGATGATAGCAGCGTCGCTGAGAGATAAAACGAAACCACAACAGATGAATACAACCACTGAGATAGAGATTTATAAAGAGAGATACTTTCAGAGAGAGAGAGAGAGGGGGGGGGGGAACGAGAGGCAAAGCTTACGAAGGTGCGATTAAGGTTTGAGGAAGGACGTGCAAAAGGAAGGGCATCGAAAATTTCTAGGGTTTCGAAAAGCTTTCCAGTTCAATACTGGGAAGACAGCGTTTAGGATACCTTTATATAGATACAGAGTAAACGCTCCATCGAATGCCAAGTCAACACTCGGGATAGAGACCGGAAGGAATCATGCTTCTCTCTCGCAACACTCCGTTTGCTGAGTTGTCCTCTCACGTCCGTCAATTTCGTGGTTCCACGCCATTACGACGAGGACTTTCTCGAGGGCTTTCTTGTCTTCTTATTTTGACAGGTTGAACTTTAATCGTTTTACTTAGACAAATGAAAATTTTGATGAAAAAATATTGGGATATTTGGCCGGAAGTTCTAATTTAAAGATGTCTATTGCATATAATACTATAAAAAAATTTCTTCCAAAAATCCTAATTAAAAAAACTTTATTGCTTAAGGTCCCGTTTTCTAAAAATTAATCTATTTTGAGGACGGAATTGCCCTTATCTTGCCCAAATCATTCCACATGCCCTCCTCTACTTCTTCTTCTCTCATAGTCCACCCGTCCGGCCATGGCAGCATCTGGCGTACAAACAAAGGAGAGAGAAACTGAGAGAAAACGAGCATTGTTTTAAAACTCGGACCGTTCATCGAATCGGAAAAGTTACCGGATTAAGGGCCAACCGGTTCAACCGTCGGGTCAACCGAGTTGAACCATGACGTCATAAATATATTATTTATTTATTTATTTATTAGAATAAAAGTTGTAAATGATTCAAAATATAATTTTTTATAAATGTTTGTACAATCAATTCATATATTTGAATTTATGTGCAGTCATCAAAATTGAAAATTGAAAATTACTATTGATCAATCTTTATTATATATATTTTTTAAAATGCAAGATAAGAATATTGTATTATTAAATTAGGTGCTTGGGTTTCTTTTTGTTATTTGGGATTTTTTTAGACTAATTTGCATTTTTAGCCTTCTTGGCTTTAAGAAATTTTAAAAATATTGGGACTATTTTAGTCATTTTAGCACCTTAAAAAAACTAAATAAAAAGGGTTGACCGATTTTTTAACTGGGTTGAACGGTTTTTTAAAAAATGGGTTTTTGTGGGTTAAACCAACCGGAGAGGTTCCTGGTTCAACCGGTTGAACCGGCCGGTCCGGTCCGGGTTTGATAACATTGAAAACGAGAGATAAAGAAAGAAAAAAAAAAACTGAGAAAGAGGTTGCAGATCAACTGTGAAGCAGCGAAATCGACTGGAAGCAGCGAGATCGACGGGATCCTCTCGTTCAATTGCAACGAGATCAACAACGATTTGTTGCAGATCAACGATGAAGCAGCTAGATCGAAGGAAAGTCTGATTTAGAGGTCCGATCAACTGAAAGTTTGATATGAAAATCTGATCGACGGAAATCTAAATCAACCGTAAAGCGGCTAGATCTGTAGCAATGTTCGGCTGGTTCGGTGAAGGTCTGATCTGAAAGTTCGTGTCACTGTTTGGTTATTGAGAAAATGCTGCAAATTGAAATTTTTCTTGCTGCCGGTGAGCAAGTCTCATCATCCCCCCTCTCTCCTCTAATCCCCCTGCCAACAACAGTCACCGGCATATTAAGGTGACTTTTCGGTGACAAATCCCACCGGCGTAGCTTCCCCCTCTAGTTTGCTTTCATGGTAGCGTTGCTTCCTCTCTCTGATTTCTCTCTACTTTAATCTCTCTCTTAGCTTTAAGCCATGACAAATCAGTATGGGTCTTTGTTTATGGATGAGTTTTGTGTGGGTATCGGTGGGTTTATAGTGATCACCATCAATTCATCACCATGATTGATGTAATGCCACTGATTTGCTAAAAAAATCTACCAACAATTCATTAAAAATGTTGACTTTTTCTTTTTGGATTAATTTCTAGTTTGATTGTTTGAAAAATGAAGGAAAAAGAAATAGATCTTCATTAAGAAAATTAATTTTTTGTTTGGTTGGTGAGAAATTGGAGGAAAAAGAAAGAGATTGTTTTTTCTTATATATATTTTTTGATGTAGTGAACTGCGATTCCGACGTAGGAACTCGGGGTTCTGGCGTAGTGAACTCCGGGGTCTGGCAAAGGAACTCGGGGTTCCGACGTATGGAACTTGGGTTCCGACGTAGTAACCTTGAGTGTCTGAGATAGTGAACTCCGGGTTGGGGTTGAAGGTTGTTTGGGAAAGGAATGATATTTTTGTCCAATTCATGTCCTTTTGGCATGAAAGATCTTTTAAGAGAATTTTTGGCATGAAAATCTTATAAATGAGGACCTTTGGCCAAATTCCCCAAAAATATAGGCTTAATTACTTTTTTATACCTTATACTTTGAGGTAGTTTTCAATTTGGTATCTGTATTTTATTTTTTCTCAATTTGATATATGTACTTTGAGGTAGTTTTCAACTTGATACATGTACTTTGATTTTTCTCGATTTCATGCATGTACTTTGGGGTAGATTTTAATTTGATATATATACTTTATTTTTTCTCAATTTTATACATGTACTTTATAAAAAAAAATTCAATCAAGGCTAAATTAGGGATGGCCGTTAATCTGACAAACAGAAAGTTGACGTGGCAGTCAAGTTATTTTTGTGGTTCGAACTGGTCAGAACCCTCTTTTATGCATTGGTTCCAATAATCTAGACTACTTAAGAATTTTGTTTTGCCTTCATTCGAACAGGGGTCCTTCCTTTTTGCTACGTGGCTAACTCGACTGTCATGTCAGTTTTCTGTTGTCAAATTAATGGTCGTCCTCAATTTGGCCTTGATTGAAAAAAATTTAAAAGTACAGGTACCAAATTAAAAACTATCTCAAAGTACAGGTATGAAATTGTGAAAAACAAAGTACAGGTACTAGATTGAAAAATACCCCAAAGTACAGGTATGAAATTGTGAAAAACAAAGTACAGATATCAAATTGAAAACTACCCTAAAGTACAAGTATTAAATTGAGAAAAAATAAAGTACATGTACCAAATTGAAAACTACCTCAAAGTACAATGTACAAAAGTGTAATTAAGCCATAAATATACAAGCTCTTGAATAATAAGGATTTGGATTTGTTGTTGATTAGAAGGCCTTCATGACCGATTTTCACACGTCAATGGCCCTTGCATTTTTTAAGCTTCAAAAGTCTTTCTCTGATCTTTCTCAATATCACCTTTCAGTTGGCAATTACTTTACAAAACTCAAAAGCATTTGGGACGAACTTACAAATTACAAACCTGTTCCTCGATGTACTTGTGGCAAATGTTCTTGTGATTCTTTCAAAACTTTATTCAAATATCAACAGAATTGTTGGCCCAAAATATACTCTAAAGGGGGGGTGAATAGAGTATAGGCAAATAAAAACTTTTTCAAAAATGGGATATAAGATTTTTACAAATTGAATAAGGATGAATAGAATGCAAAATTAAATATTAACTCAATACAACAAGAAAACAATAAATATCTTGAAATAAAGAGATTGAGTTAGAATAGCAAACACAACGATTTAACGTGGTTCGGTCTCCGCCTACATCCACGCCTCAAGAACTCCGTCAAGAGGTTTAATCCACTAAGCAACTCCTTCAAAGTGGAGAAACTTTTACACTTGCCTTCTTTCAAGGTGGAAGACAACTCACCCACAAGAGTTTTCACAAAACCCTTACAAACTCACAATACAAGATTATTGAATGAAGAGTATTACAATAAATGCTTCACAAAGCTGATTTGTAATCAATATAATAGCTCAATAACTTCTCAAATGATTAAATAGATATAGCACAAGAGTTTTGTCAAAGAGAAGTGAGAGTAATGAATGTTGGAGAGTAATGAATATCAAGACAAATGAGATTAATTCAATGGGTGAGCAATAAATGGGAGCTAACCTTCAATATATAGCAAACTAGAACCAAAGTGACCGTTTGAAACCCTTAGAGTCGGATTAGAGAGGTTCAAAGTGGTTGGGGGTCATTTAATGCTCGAATAAGTAAAAGAAGAAAGAGCCGTTTTGATATTGCAGAACCAGTAGTCGACTAGGACAAGGGTGTTAGTCGACTAACAAGGCATTTTTCAAAAGACTTTTCATTCACGGGCTCGGTTAGTCGACTAAGCACTAAGGGTTAGTCGACTAGCTAAGCAAAATTGATATTGAACAAAATCTGGGTTTGTTAGTCAACTAGGACCAGGGGAGTTAGTCGACTACCAACTTAAAAACACTTTGGAAATTTTCTCCAGGATCGATTAGTCGACTAGCAAAGGGCTATTAGTCGACTGACAAAATTGCAACAAAACATAGCTTCTGGACCTGCAATTAGTCGACTAGTGAGCAAGGGTTAGTCGACTAGGAAAGCATTAGTCGACTAGTCCAGGGTGATTAGTCGACTAACTTAGAATTTTCTCAAACATTGCATTTGATCTTCGCTTAGTCGACTAGGACTAAAGGGTTAGTCGACTAGGGAAGCTCCAAAGTCAATATTTTGAAATTTCTAAGTCAAAATCAACCTAATACACTCGGGCAAGTTCACTAAGTGTTCCAAAAACATTTTTGGTCAATTTTAAAAACATTTTCAAGCATGAATGCTAATGCATAATAAGATGGAAAATGTTTTTCTCTTGAGCTATGCATCATTGAACATAAGAGAAGTCTTACAAAGAGTTCCTAATCACAAGGAGAGCAACTTGACTTCAAAAGGTCTTCATAAGCTTGAGTAGGTCTTTAAGTTGATCTTCAAGGATTGTTATGAACTTCTTTGAAAATGCTTCATCTTTGAGCTTTGAATTCTCACGAGCTTTGAGCTTGAATGAATAATGAACATGTTGAAATGCGTGAACAATATTGATGAGAGCTCCAATAAGAGTCTATGGAGGCACAACACTCAACCACTTGTTAGAAGAACGGTATGGTTTAGTTATCATCAAAATAAGGTCAAAGACCTTAGGGCTAACAATTTTCCCCTTTTTGATGATGACAAACCATAACTTTGAATAATAAGTAGAGAGCAAAGCTCTCCCTCAATTTAGCACAACAAGCATGGTTAAGTCAATATATTCAATAATCAATGAAGCATAACAAGCAATACAAGCTCATGCATTCAAGTATTCAAATATTTCTCTCCCTTTGTCATCTCAAAAAGGTAATAAAAGAGAAGAGAAATAGGAGAATACAACAAAGAAGATATACTCATGCACAATCACAATTCCATTGGTCTAACCATACCAAGTTCACGCCATATTGTGAAAAAACGATCCTCTTGGAGAGGTTTAGTGAAGATGTCCACCAATTGGTTGTCCGTACTAACAAATTCTAGTTCAACATCTCCCCTTTGCACATGGTCACGAATAAAATGGTGCCTAATTTCAATGTGTTTAGTGCGAGAGTGCAAACAAGGATTCTTATAAATATTAATAGCACTAGTGTTATCACAATGAAGAGGTATGTGAGTGAAATGAATCCTATAGTCTTCAAGTTGTTGTTTCATGTACAAGACTTGAGCACAACAACTTCCGGCGGCAATGTATTCCGCTTCAGTTGTGGAAAGAGCAACCGAGGTTTGTTTCTTGCTAAACCAAGAGACAAGCGAGTGGCCAATAAAATGACAAGTGCCACTAGTGCTCTTTCGGTCGGTTTTACAACCGGCAAAGTCCGCATCCAAAAAACTATCAAGTTGACATGAAGCATGCTTAGGATATAACAAGCCTAAATCATAAGTCCCAACAAGATATTTAAATATGCGTTTAACGGCAAGCAAGTGGGATTCCATGGGATTAGCTTGAAATCTAGCACACAAACAAACACTAAACATAATGTCCATTCTACTTGCGGTTAAACAAAGAAGACTACCAATCATACCTCTATATAATTTTTTGTCTACCTTTTTACAATTTTTATCAAGATCAAGCTTAGTTGTGGGGCTCATTGGTGTGGGACTAGACTTTACACCTTCCATGCTGAATTTCTTCAACATGTCCTTCACATTTTTGGCTTGATTGATCAAAATTCCTTCTTTGGTTTTCTTGATTTGAAGTCCAAGGAAGAATGTCAATTCTCCCATCATACTCACGAACTCATCTTGCATAATCTTAGCAAACTCCTCACAAAAAAGCTCATTAGTAGCACCAAAAATAATATCATCAACATAAATTTGAACAATTAACATATCACTATCTTTAAGCTTTATAAAAAATGTAGTATCTATTTTGCCTCTAATGAAACCATTTGAGAGCAAAAAGCTACTTAACCTTTCATACCATGCTCTTGGTGCTTGTTTTAAACCATAAAGTGCTTTAAAAAGTTTGTATACATGGTTTGGAAAAATGTTATCTTCAAAACCGGGAGGTTGTTTAACATAAACTTCCTCCGTAATGTAACCATTTAAAAATGCACTTTTCACATCCATTTGATACAATTTGAAGTCTTTAGAACTAGCAAATGCAAGAAGCATACGAATAGCTTCAAGTCTAGCAACCGGTGCATATGTTTCATCAAAGTCGATGCCTTCTTGTTGGTTATAGCCTTGTGTAACAAGTCTTGCCTTATTCCTAATAACATTACCATCTTCATCTTTTTTGTTTCAAAAAATCCATTTTGTGCCTATGATAGTATGATCATTAGGTTTAGGTACAAGTTCCCAAACATTGTTTCTTTCAAATTGATTAAGTTCTTCTTGCATGGCTATAATCTAACTATCATCATTTTCGGCTTCATTAAAATTTTTAGGCTCAATTTGAGAAACAAATTCAATATGGTTACAAGCATCTCTAAGAGAAGAGCGAGTACTTACCTTGCGTAAAGGATCACCAATCACTTGATCAATTGGATGATTCTTCACAAATATCCAAGCTTTAGGCAACTCTTGCAACTCTTGAGGTTCACTAGAAAGTTCATCTTCTTCAATTGGAGTGTCCTCCTTTGGTTCCTCTTGAGGTACAATGTTTGTTGAAGAGTCACTAATGTTAAGCTTGCCAAGCTCTTCATTAGCATTAAATAATTTGTAATTTTCATCATCTTCAACAACATTCTTGGAAACAAATGGATTAGATTCATCAAATACAACATGAATAGATTCTTGCACGGTTAGAGTACGTCTATTGTAAACACTATAGGCTTTACTATTAGTAGAGTAACTAATAAAAATACTCACATCGTATTTTGACTCAAACTTAGCAAGATAATCTTTATCATTTAAAATAAAACATTTGGATCCAAAAACTTTGAAGTAACCAATATTTGGTTTTCGACCTTTCCATAGCTTATAAGCAGTTTTGGCTAGGATGGGTCTAATAACCACTCTATTTCCCACATAGCAAGCGGTGTTAACCGCTTCCGCCCAAAAGGTTGATTGCTCTGCAATCAATACACTTTTTGAGTCTTTTCGACTTAATATTACCAGATTTTACTTGAACTTTGATATTTAATAGTTATAAACCATGAACTTATTGTTTTTCCTCGTGTTGTGTAGGAATTCTTCATAAAAGCAGTATTTCGAGCACTTTTGAGGTGGGTTCTCTGCAAATGCTCCCGGATGAAGCTACAAGTGGAGTCAAAAGGAAGGAAAAACACTAAAAAAGATGCAAGGAAGTACCCGGGCACCTTCTGGAAGCACAAACGAAGCAAACTGGGCAAAGTAGAGTTGATCGATAGCTGGGCTATCGATGGCCTATCGATAGGGCTTGTCTATCGATAGCCAGATAGCCAGCCTATCGATAGACAGAGTGGTTGCTTCATAATTTTTGTACCCTATCGATAGGCTATCCCTTGCCTATCGATAGGGGGGTCCTCAGGAGCCGTGCACGCGATTTTAAACTGCTTTTTAAGTTATTTTTGAAGAAGTTCAATTTAGGTAGGTTTGTTATACAGTATTTAAGTAAACTTTTGAGACTTCTTGGAGGCATCCAGACTTAACCTAGCCTCTTTACACACTCTTTCTCCATTCTCTCTCTTCTCCTTGGGATTCTTGGTTTGTGCATGGAAGGGATGAGGAACTCCGGCGATTCTACCCCAGCTATGAGCGGCTAAGCTTCCTTCTTGGGTTAAAGATGAAGCTTCTCTCTATTCTAACGTGTTCATAGGTTTGGTTTTGGGTTTTATGTATATTTATGGTGATTGTACAACATTAAGGATATTGCCCTTATGCAATATAGTTTTGAATGTTTTCATCTATCAATATAGTTGTTTTCTGTGATTTCAATTATATTTGTTGTGCAATGGTTCTTATCGAACATGTATATGTGAAGCTAGATGATTCATGCCCTACTTGGATGGATTGTGCATTCTCGTTTGACAGTCCATGCCTTAAAGGGATGATCCATGCTTGATTCATATATATATGGTTATTTTGGATGGTTTATTCTTGTAGTCTAAATCACCACTACCATGGATATGCATAAACCCTAATCAACTTATGAATGCGATTGATGTGAGTTAAGTGGATTCGAAACCCAAGACTTTTTATCATTTATTTTATATTCTTTAGTTTAAACAAACAACCACTCTCAAATCAAAGATTGTTCCTTAACTAAAATTAATCTCACTTTAGTTTCTCATAACTCAGCCTTTAGTCCCCGTGGATCGACACCCGTGCGAAAACCATATTTTCAACGAATTGAGGTTACTAGCACGAGTAGTTTTATAAATTTAAATATTGATCACAAGCAAGGAATAACCTCCCTTGTTTGGGCTGATCAAAGGTTCTAGGAAGTTTGTGTTTATTAAGCATGGTTCTACCCATCTCTTGTAAAGAACGATTCTTCCTTTCAACCACTCCATTTTGTTGTGGAGTTCGTGGGGCCGAAAAATAATATGAGTATCCTTATGCATCACAAAAATTTTCGATGTCTTGGTATTTAAACTCTCTACCTCTATCGCTTCTAACACTAATGATAGAATGACCTTGTTCTTTTTCAAGTCTTTTGCAAAGTTTTATTAATTCGCCACATGTATCACTTTTGTGAGATAGGAATAGAACCCAAGTATACCTTGAGTAATCATCAACTAAGACAAAGCCATAGAGTTTACCACCAAGACTAGCTACATCATTTGGTCCAAACAAATCTAGATGTAACAATTTCAAAGGTCTAGATGTAGAAATATGCGCTTTGGTTTTAAAACTAGTTTTGATTTGTTTTCCAAATTGGCATGCATCAAAAATTTTATCTTTGGAAAAATTAGCTTTGGGCAAGCCTACGACAAGTTCATTTTTAGAAAGCTTTTGTAGTAAATCCATGTTAGCATGCCCAAGTCTTCTATGTCATAGCCAATTTGTATCTTGTAAAGCGGAAAGACATGTTACATCTCGAGATTTTAAATCATCAAAACAAGTAATATACACATTTCCAAAACATTTAGCAACAAGAATATTGATTTTGTTTTTATCCAAAACATTGCAAGAAGTAGAAGTAAAGTTCACAAAATAGCCATTATCACACAATTGACTAATGCTAAGCAAGTTATGTTTTAAATCTCTAACAAGCAAAACATTATCAACAGTAATAGAGCCATTACCAATCTCATGCACATTACTCCTAACTAACTAAAACAAATAATCTATACTAATATATAAAGCCAACCCTAGAGTTTGGTGTCATCATATTTACTTTCCATAATTACCCTTTACAAAATAGTATTTACCGTTATTTGAAAAGATATATTTATAAAAATAAAAGGGTATATATGGAATTTTTAAATTTAAATTTTTAAAACTACTTTATAACTACTATATTCCATTTCTCTCACTAACATTTTAGTAACTACTTTTTTAAAATTTAAATATTTATACTCAATTATTTTTTTTAAAAAAAAGTATATTCTTTTTCTTTGCACAGCATCGCGTGTGCTATGAATCTAGTAAAAATAAAATCAAACAAAATCCTAAAAATCTAAGATACTTTGTATCCTAAGGCGGATTTGAGCTCTATTAGCTCCTAAGTATCTTTCTAGTTTCCTAGTAAGCTTTGAAGTCCACATAGTTCGAACTAACATAGGACTCATCCTATTGTAGGGAACTATATTCATGCAACTTCTTATCATAAATGCTTCTCTTTTGATAATCCAAACTCATTTAAAACTCCATTATAGAGCGACTTTGTTTTGAAAAATAAAAGGCTTCTCTTTTGATAATCTAAACTCTTTTAAAACTCCATTATAGAGAGATTTTGTTTTGAAAAATAATTCTTTATTTTAAAAGATTTCAATTTTGAAAATAACTTTTATTTGAAAATCATATTTGAAATACAACTATATCTCAAGACTTGTATTCAAAGTAGGTTTTATTTTAAAAGAAATTGATTTTAAAAAGCATTGATACTTTGGATAAAGTTTTATTTTAAAAAGAATTCTCAATCCAAAATTTCTATTCAAATTACAACTCCAAAATAAGAATTGTATTTGAAATAGGTTTTATTTCATAAAACACTTCAATTTTGTAAAGGATTTGAATAAAAAAGAATTTTATTTTGAAAAAAAGTCTACTAAGACTATAATTCTAATTAAGTTAAAGGTCTAGCAAGATTGTAATTCTTATAATAAAAGAGTCCTACGGAGGTAAGAAACCTCTTATAACATAGGGTTTCTAATATACTCTTAACCTAATTGTATCTATTGTCCCAAGGGCAGAGACTAGGGGTGAATAGTGTCAACGGCAAACTACTACAACGAAGCGGAAATAAAACAAAATAAATACAAATGCAATTATATAAACTAAAACAGATATGGAAATATAAATTGCAAGAGAATAGGAATAGAGAAATCAAATATAATGATTTTAACGTGGTTCGGCACCAAGCCTAAGTTGATGCCTTAAGAACCAGGCTTAAGAATTCCCCAATCCATTGTACGATCCCTTTGACCGGTTAAGATCGAACCTTGCACCAATTATCTTTTTCACAGGCTCAAGATCAACCTTTATACAATGCTTGAAGACTAACTTCAAGCTCCTCGAGGGTTAACAAAACCCAAGCTGACAAGGTGTATATAGTTAAGAGTGAGTACAATGTAGTGTGCTTCAAGAAGCTGATAAGTACAATTCATTAGCTCACACTAGTAGCTTCTCAAGAGATGAGACCAAGTAAGACTCAAGAATTAGGATTGCTTGGGAGCTTTCACTAAGGTCTTGCTTGATTGATTGTTTGAAACACAAGAGAATGATGTAAGCTAAGTCAAGAGAACAAATAAGGATCAGGAATTAAGATTGCTTGGAAGCTTTCACTAAGGTCTTGCTTGATTGATGGTTTGAAACATAAGAGAATGATGTAAACTAAGTCAAGATCAGTTTGTATATGTTCAACAACCATTCAATGATGAATGGACTGAGTTTAAATAGACATGGGAAGGAATATGACCGCTGTGAAAGGAAATCAACCAAGATGTATCGGAAAATAAAAATGTTTGGTTGAATGATTTCCAATAAACCATGATCATAATCATGCAATTAATGCATCGCTTGATTCTTATCTATGGAGATAGCCAAAGAACTTACATTGCAAGCCTTTTAGTCTCGAATGAACTTGAGCCACGCAAGTGAATGGCCTCCAAAAGTATCCACACCAAGCTTTTGAATAAAAGTCTTGAACTTTTCTTCCTTCAAAAAACCCTAGAAGAGTGGAAGAAGAAAGAACAAGGAAAGAGAGAAAGAAAGAGGCCGGCCCTAGGGATTTTTTGCCAATTTAAAAGCATGTGCTAGCATGCTTGCAAGGGTGGTGCTATGTAGGGCCGACTCTAGGGTTTAAAAAACCCTAGTTATCTTGTGCCAATTATCTCATAATTGCACATTAGCCCCATGTTTTAACTTCTAATACATGTGGCATCAAATGAACCTTAAATTTGATTTTTTCTTCTCTTTCTTTTAACCAATATACACATATGCTTATGGGTGTGTGACCTTTTGGGTTCACAGGTATTCAGTAATAGGTTTATGGACAATTATCATAGCCCTAAGTAAAAACTCTTTTTACTTGGGTTTAATTAGAAACTTTTTCTAATTCCCTTACGAAGAATAAATATCAATTTATATTCTTCGGGCTTCTACTAGTTGTTCACAAGGAGGAACTGAGAAGGTTTGCAAGGCTTGAGGTCGGCCACGCAAGGTAATAGAGAGAACCAAGGAATACGAGATTGAAGAAGGGGAAGACAGGAGCACCTTTCAGACAGTAAGGAAGAGGATCAAGGTGATGATTAAAGGTCGACCTTAATCCTTCTATAAGTTTGGCTGGATAAGCCTTTTTGACGTGGAGAAAGTTAAAGCAGTAATCACTTTGAGCCACAGGTAGGTGAAAAAAGTTAATGTTTGTCTTTGCATGTAGGTATGGGTTTTTATAGATAAGAAGGTGGGTGAGGTTAAACTGGGTATCCAAGAATAAACCAATAGTGGAACTCTGGCTACTGATTTATGTCAGAGCCTGAATCCCTTATTGGGCTGTCCCTATCAGAAGGTACGGAATGGGATCTTGAGAATCTTTGACTAGGCTTTGGGACATAGGGTCGTAGTGTGTCAGCATTGACACAATAGCCAATGCGACGGGTCAACAGCTAAAACCGTGAATTACGCTGCACTCTCCATGTGTTATCCTCAATTCGATCTCAAGGAGGTCAAGGCTAAGGGCAATTGTAGAAGTTGATGTCGATCTTGTTCCTTAGCTTTGGACGTTCCTCATGTCTTGCCTTCCAATCCACATTTCCTTGTTCTTTCCCCTGTTTATGTTATGATGGTCGACCCAACCTTTGGGTCGACCTCGCCCCTGAGGATAAAATACCTGGAATTTGAATGAAAACCTGTTAGTTCTGTCGACATGGGTGAGTGTGGTTCGACCCTTGTTTGGAGGGAACATGGTTCGACCTCTGCTTAAGGGGAAGGTTGCATGAGACCGTATTCCTTTTCGTCTACCCCTGAGGGCGGGCTTTCACGTTAACGAGCAGCCTAAGTAGATTAGGGCGTCTGTACTGGGGCAGGCATCCTTGTCGAAGTGGGTTCACTTGACAAGGGTCGACCCTTGGAGGAGACAAGGGGTCGCCACTGCCGAAGGGATGTTCGAGGGATGCCTCGACACGTCACTGAGATCGATGACGATCCTTGGGTGTCGAGCCTTATGCTTGGGAGGTCGATATTCCTCCTATCCACATTTCGCCCCTGCGTATCGTTTGATCTGGCCGTATGGACAAAGATTGACGATGAGCAAACCAAGTGACCGACCTTACTAGCATACGTGTCGAGTGCCTATTAATGCGTCAGTAGAGCCGTCTTTTCATTAAATGTGAAGTGATGTTTCGTCAGTCGGAGGTGACCTTTCACATATCGCTATCATTATGGGGAGCCTATAAATAGGCCCCCTTTCCGCGCACTAGGTCCCTCACTTGTCACTTTCACTTTCTCTCTAGAATTTTCTCATTCTTCTTCGACCTGACTTCCATCATGTCGACTGTGCCATCGACCATACCTGCTGTTAATGAGCTCGTCTACACGGATAAGATTGTGCTGATTATGCCTCCTATGGAAGAGTGGCCGAAGGCATCCTGTCTCGATGACACGTTCTGGGAGGTCGCCAATAAAGGGGAGATTGTAGGCGCCATAGTGTCCCACGAGTACTTGTATCCGTACGAGGAACTCCAGGCTAAGGACGCGATCCCATTCGAGGGGAAGTCTACGATCCACTTCTCGATCGAGAGGGGTGACTTTCCGGAGTCTCCGATCTCATTCACCTCATTTTCCCATCCTTCATCTCTTTGGGAGGAGTGGGTCAACAAGATCTTAGAAGTGGACGAATACAAGTGGCACTTGATTGATGCCGGTATTTACAGTGCGATCTCAATGAGCGCTTCTCTTGATATTTCGAGGGATAAACAAGACCTTAGTTTATTAGTGTCAAGGTGGTGTTTGGAAACCCACACCTTCGTAGCAGCCTAGGGTGAGCTTACCCCCACTCTCGAGGACGTGATTGTCCTCATGAGATTACCAATGTTCGGCCAGCATAATGTTGCCACCTTGAAGCTCTCTGAGGAGGATACGAAGCTTCAAGAGCAACTATTTGAAGCAATCCAGCTCTCTTCGAAGTACAAATCTAGGTATACTAGGTCGGCCGCTGAGCCTTGAAAGAACTCGTGGCAGGCCTGGGTTCGATATTTTTTTAGGGATTACGATCTTAAGGAGCCGTCGACATGGAGCGATGGTCCATTGAAGGGGAGCGACGCCACTTTGCGGCTTTTGTGATGATGTGGCTATGTCGCTACGTTTTAGAGGGTAGCCCCGAGGGCAGGATCAGTGTTCGTGTGATCCCTCTCGCGATCCATCTCTCTTGAGGTTACAGGCTCACTCTTGGGCCCTTATTCCTTGGAGGATTATACGCTCGTCTGGATGCAATCCGAGGCGATATGGAGAGGTCGTGCGGTCGTTATATGGCCAACACTTTTGCCGGCGCTTCATTTCTGCAGATGTTCCTATTTGAGCATTTTTCAGGCTATGCTCCCTGTCCTCATCAGTACACTGTCAAAAGGTGGGAGACGAAGCAGGTGGATGGTAAAGAAGTTAGGGAAGAAGTCCTAAACAAAGTATCGAGGGCTCTTCGATGGTCGAAGGTCAGTTCCAATAGCTGATTGAGGGATTTTGTCGACCTGGCGACCTCATTCATCCCCTGCCCCTATACCGATCGCGCTCCTAGCTTGCGCTACCAAGAGCTATTTGTGGAGAAGGAAATCACTGTTAATCTCAGGGCCAACCCAGGTAATTCTATCCACGTAAAGATAATGGCAGCAGCCTTTTCGACCTTCCTTCCTTCGTTTTTGGAAGACGGTCGATATACAGCAGTTTACAACCCCAACAGGGTTACCAGTCAATTTGGTTTCGACCAATGTACTCTTACTCAATTTGTGGAGCCGTCGACCTTCTCTACCGTTTGCCGTCAATTTACTATGCAGCATAGAGCCGATCGCTTTGATGACTTGATCGAGGTGACATTCCTTTTGATCGATCGTGTAGGGGTCTGCACATCAGAGTATGCGAAGTTTTGGATCCAAATGCTCAAATCTTTGAAAGATTTCATCCATTCCCTTCTTGAGCGTCAGCAGGCGCCACTGGTATCGAAGAAGGACCCTTCTCTTTGGGTGATCCCTCGTAAGCCCGTAAAGGCAAGTGTGAAGGCTGCAACATCCCAAGTTGTCGATCCAGCCCCTCAAGTGCCTAGAACGAGGGCACAAACAAAGGCGAATGAGGCACCACCCCTTCGTCCTTTTGTGGTCGAGGCACCACGGGAGGCCCCTACGAATACTGCATCTCAAGAGTCCAGTCCCTTGCCCTTAATGCGAAAGCGACCACTCCCTCCAGGGGCCAAAGAAAGCACGACCAAAAGGCCTAGAGCGGAGGTAATAACTTGTCCTTCCTTTTATTTTGTTTTTTGTTTTTATGACCGATTGCTTCTTCGTGTAGAGTTCGTCAAAGCCATCAAGGGCGGCCCCGATGCCTCCTCGTCGATTAATTTTGTAGGAACCAGTCGAGACACCTCCCGTCGAGCCTGAGCATGGGAAGGAAAGATTTGAGTAGCCAAACGGGCGGTCAACCTTCTTAAGAGAGGAAGCACAATCAGGACCCCTCTCTTTTGCGATGTTGAGGCCTCGAAAGGGGACCCTAGCCCATTCAAGAGTCTTCATTTGGAAGATGAAGGGGTTGACGATCCTGAGGGTGGCAGAGTTTCTAGCAGAACATCCGTCGTCAGTAGAAAAACCGTCTGAGTACCAGTTTCCCGACGAAGAGATTCTAGAGGTAAGTAAAGAGCCTTAGAAAGTTTTCTTCGATGGGGCTTATAATAAGAGAGGATGTGGAATAGGCGTGTTGTTAGTCACACTGGAGAATAACTTGATACCATTATCTGTCAGGTTATCCTCTGATGCTACTAATAATATAGCCGAATATGAAGGACGGGGATACGTACGGGTATCAAAGAAGAATAACCAAGGCGTTTGGCAAAAAAGTGAAGCACAGAGGCTTGAAGAAAGGGGATTTAGTACTAAAAGAGATCCGAGCACCGATCCACGACCCGCGAAGAAAGTTTAAGCCCATATGGGTAGGCCCTTACATCATCAGATAAATACTGTCAGGCGGAGTCGTGAAGATTGCAGACATTGACGGGAATGAATTCTCTCAACCTACCAATTTGGATCAATTGAAGGTGTACCACATATAAAAATAAAAAAATAAAAAATAAATAAAAAAAAAGAGCCCGCTAGGTAGAAAACCCGAAAGGGCTGCCTAGGCAAAAGTTAGGGTATTCAAATATAAAAATAAATAAAAAATAAAAAAAAATCTAGCTCGCTAAGTAGAAAACCTGAAAAGGCTGCTTAGGCAAAAGTTAGAGCAAATAAAAAAAAAAAAAGTGGACTTCTTCAATTTGATTCATGAACTACGAAGACCTTATTCCCCAAATATCACAAAGAGTTAGAGAAAAATGACAAAGTATTGCATCAAGGACGGGGATACGTAGGCAGCCCATAAAGTTACTTTGGGCACGGTCTATTTCTTGTAAAAACATCAAGAGTTTGGTTCATTTGTAATTATTAAGGGATATTTGTTGAGATTTTAATAAAATTAATATTTATTCATCCATAAAGGGTAGAAACCTTTTGAAAGATTTATTACATGCCATATGTGTCCATAATTCCTATTTTCTTCAAATCTTACATTGCTTAGAAAAGTAAAAAAAAAAAAAAAATCCCTAATATACTCTAAGTCCTTCTCGCTCTGCGGGCTTGGGCTTCATTCTCATTTCCCCTGTTTCTTTTAGTCATCCTAACTCGTGACGCATCTGGTGGAAGTGATGAACCTGTCGACTGAGCTTTAACTCGAGAACCATAAACGAGGCTTCGAACCTTATCCTTCATAGCCTGCACCTTTGAACCCAAGTCTTGTTTAAGCCAAACCCGGTACTCCCCATCAAGCCTAAAAGGCCCATTGCGATCCACTACCTAACTCAAACATAAGCCTGAAGCCCATTTCTTCATAACCCAAGATACCAAAGAAGGAGTAGCTGCCTCTACCCCATGAACATGCCCTTTGATAAGGAGGTTTGTTTAAGCACGGCCCATCTGGAAAAGTACACGAGAAGCCCAGTAAAATGATGTATGCTTTAGGCCCATAAGCTTCACCTGACAACATCCTGAAGTGTGTAGTACATACTCTTCACCACAGTCCCATATAGCCATATGCCACTGAATATCTCTCCAAGTCAGAGAAGAGAAGAAGATGATCATGTCCTGAATTGAGCGACGCTCAAGAAACAAAAGCTTACGCAAACAATAGGTATGAGACAAGTGTTTGGGCCCATCAAGAGGAGTGATCAGCCTAAGTCTCTCAACCAACCACATCTGAAGAAGAATGGGGCTACCCTTAATGCAAGAAGCAGAGTTGGAGTGGAAGTGGTCAAGCCCATTTAGAGTTTCAGCTAGCACTAGAGGGATGATGTTATGAGACTTCGACAATGGCAGAATGAGTTCACATGTTTCAATGGGTATGAAAGGGGTTCCGTTCGAAACAAGGAAACAACCCACTATGCATGAAGCGAGTGCGTACTGGGTAGGCCTAGAAAGAGTTAGTGGTTTTCCCCCTTCCCTCAAGAAAAATGAAGCTAGTTTGAGAATATCAATGGAGTTTTCATGAATATATGAAGAAGCTTCCATAGGCGAGAGGTCAGAGAGAGAAGAAAATGTTTGGAAGTAACCTCGACGGATGGAATGAAAGATAAAGGGACCATTAACAGAGACATTCATCAAGGCACAAAACTCTTCAAATAAAGGACATACCTCTTCACAGTTGAAGCGAAACACATGAAGATCTGAGTCCCAGAAGTGGATCACAGAGTTGAGAAGCTTGTCTTCAAGCTTCACATGACAGAGAAAGAACCACGAAGTCAGGCCGAATCGTGCAAACACCTTATTGTCTGCTGCCCTCATTCTTGCTACGAATAGGTTGATGATCAACTTGAGAGCTTCCATTGTGTTTAGTGTGATGAAAGTGAGCATAGAGGTGTGTTTTTATAGCTTTTTGGCAAAGAAATCGAGTTAGAGGCGAAATAGAACTCTCAAAACGTCAAAATAATCAAAAAATGGGAACCAGGCCGGGTCGATGACCATCCCCCAAAGGACAGCCAACCGTCCCCTAGGGACGGCCAACCGTCCATGGAGGGATGGTCATCCATCCCTGATCTCAAATTTTGCCTAATTTTGACTTTTTTGAGACTTTTTGACACCCGGTTTGACTTTTCGCTCAATTTTTGTTAGTTTTGACCTATTTTTGAGTTAAAATTGAACCAAAAAAGCAATTGAAACATATTTTTATTCTCATTAGGAAATATTTACATGCCAATTAGGGTTTTTAGTGCATACATAGAGAAAAGTTACATAGAAAACCCTAAGCGGATCTCCTATAGGCCTAATGATACAAAATCATCTCCGCCGGGATGATTTCCTCGTTCCCCGTGAACCCGATGCCTCGTGATCCCCTCTTGATCCATGGTGCTCCTGTGAAGGATGGCTTGAAGCCTACAAACCCAAAGATTAGGTAAGATTGGTGAAGAATGAGATCACTAGTGATTGAAAGAGTAGAGAGAGAATTACCTGTGTAGCTATGTTCGCATTATGTGCATCAAGATTCATGCTTTGAAGTTCCCTAGTCAATGATGCACTATATGCCAGCCACTCCTCAGTGTATGATACAGGCACCTAAAAGGTCTAAAGGTTCAAAATGTTAGGAGAGAGAAAGCTACATAAAGCAAAGGGTGAAATTATGATGATTACCAAAGTGTAAGAAGGATCAATGTGTGGATATTCATTATAAGGCACTCGAGTGATCGGTCTTTGAACAAAGCTACCATCATCAATGACTTGCACCTGCCAAGGGATAGGTGGCAAAGAAGGAGCAGAGGATGAAGACTCGCCCTCACCAGGAGCCGCAGTAGCTGTATGATGGGAGGCATGTCCTCGGGTTCGACGACCCTGCCAAATAAAGAGATATGAAGAATAATGTATAGAAAAAAGGCAAGGCTGTCAAGAGAAAGTTTGATACCTCAGCAGGTGGAAATCCCGATACAAATGGACGCATCAAATAGCGCTGACAGAATGTACGATAATCCTAATGCGGACGATGGAAAGCATCCGCAAATACACCAGCCATAGCGTCTGCTAAGGCGTGGTCTGTCAATTTATCAGCATGTCTCATAGAAGAAGGAGGTGCATGAGGCACACGGGCAACTGAATAAGACCCACAAAGCTGGGCACGCACTCTTTCCCCAAGGTACCAGTACCTGCCAGAGGGTCCATCGAACAAGATTCTCTTATGTGACATCTCAATCATAGAATTAAGTCGAGCATGCATGGTACCCCACCAATGACGCCAAGGGTTCCACCTAACCTGAAGACAAGGTATATTAGGGAAAGTTTGAGCATTGAGAAAGGAAAGCAGAAATGAAGATTGTTACCTTATTAGAGCGCAATCCTGCAAGAAAGGCACGACTGTAAGCATAATCATGCCTATGGGCAATGGCATTCACCCGCCTATCTGGGGCATATCTAGCGAGGGTTGGCCAGGAAAGGTCATTAGCAATCAAGATAAGGCTATTCAGGTCGACGTACTCATGTGCCCAAACCTACAGAACAGGTGCATTGTTAGAAGATGAGTAAAGGGAAGTTTATGATATTTTCTAAAAATAAGTAAGTATACCTCCCAAACAAATCTCATGCCTCCAAAGTCAGTGCATACCCCTCGAGACCGACAGCACATGGTCCTGTACATAGTGGCCAAGGCAGCGCCACCCCAGTCATACTGAGGAATGGTTCAATATCCTCCAAACTGGCAAGAAGGCCTAAAGAGGCCAAATCAGCAGTGCCTGCAAAAAGAGTGCAGGAAAACAAGTACAAAAGGAAAGCCCGCACGATGTGGTCAGGATCTCCTCCTTCAGGTATGTTGCTAAAAGTGTTAAAGAGGGTATTTCGACGAACTGATTTCTTCACGATCTCAATATCGCCTGCCACAAGAAAGGTATCCGAGTAAGTTGAGTTCTTGCTTGCACTATCGTAAAAATCCAAAGGGCGACCCCCAATGGAAAGCCCCGTGATCATGGTAAAATCAAGGGGAGTCATAGTCATCTCCCCAAACTCGAAGAGGAATGTGTTGGTGGTGTCCCACCAAAGCTCAGATAAGGCCATGAGGGCCTGTCTATCCATAGTGTCAACCCACAGTGAGTCGATAAAGTCTCTAAAACCAAGTCTTCTGATAGTGGCTTTGACATATGGTTAGAGAGTGTCCATCTTAGCCCACCATCCAATAATACCCTATAAAGATGACCGAGTCCTGATGTCGAACTCTGGCTGTAAAAATAAAGATTAATGGATTAGAGGTATAAAGATAAGCTATGCTAATTCTTTGAATCAAGAATACAAAATTAACTCACAAAATGGCACATTTTCAAAAAATGTTCAAAATTTATTTCTCAAATGGTTTATTGTGAGTTATTCAAAAAAATATATACCATGATTAATGTAGTTAATTTTGGTATTTTCAATTTTATATCAAGAATTAGCATAATTCATTTAAAATGCCATATGACTTCTTTTCATGAAAATTGAATTGGAAATAAAAATACTAAGAGAATAGGATTTTGAAAATCATGAAATAAATACTTAGCATAAGTTTTGAAATAAAATTATTTAATAGTCATGAAAATGACACTTTATGCAATAATATTTTGAAAAATAAGCTAAGTCTGAGGTCATGAAAATTTTTGATATGTGCATTACTTAAAGTGTTTTGAAAACTTATCATGATATGATTATTTTGAAAATTTTTGAAAAAGCATGATATGATGAATTGATTTGAAAATTTGAAAATTGCCTCCTTTAGGCATTTTATCAAACACCTAGTATGCACATTTTTGAAAAAGATTGTGAAAACTTGTCATGAAGCTTTTGGAGGTATCCAAATGATGATTGAAACATATGTGAATCATGGCATGAGAAATTTAAATAATAAAAAAAATCAAATTCTAGTTTCTTGGGAATTTTATCAAGCACTTGGTGGGCAACATTTCAAGCTTGTGAAGCTAGTAAAATGGGGCTCCCAAGCTTTGCCAAATACAAATTTCATGAACACAAGTCATCAAACAATATCCAAAGATCAATATCAAAGCATCTAGACATCAATGATTCAATGAAAAAGCATGGAAAGTGAGCTTACCTCTTGAATAGTATGGATGTGGGAGAGATGTCATTAGGCTCCAATAACAAGCTTGAGTTGTTGGGATCATAAGAAGGTGCTTTGTAGCTCTTCATCTTTATATATGGGTACTTTGATTCATACCTATTTGCCATGAGTATAGGTAGAAGATGAACTTGAGAAAATGGGTATATGTGTATTTGGGTTTTGAATCCCCAAATTTGAAATCAATAGGATGAAATCCTAGGTTTTTGATTCACAAATCAAGATGAGTATCAACACTAGAGGTGTTTAGAGTTTGATTTGGATGAGATAAAATCAAATTTGATGAATTTTTGAGAGAAATTGAGATTTCTAGAGAGAGAGTCTCAAAATTAGGTGAAAAATGAAGTGAAATGCAAATGGGGGTGTCAAAGCACCTAAATGGAGGATGATGGCTCGGGTGGTCGTCCACCAAGGGACGGCTGGCCGTCCACCTTGGACGGTTGGCCATCCTTGGTTGGATGGTCATCCATTCTTGATGCCAAATTTTGGGTTTTTGAAGCCCATTAGACCCAATTATGACTATTTTGGCCTATTTTGACCAATCTTGGCTCATTTCCTTTCAAAATTTGATTTAGGAAAATGCATTTAATTGAGATTGAATGATATTTGATGAATTGATAAGAAATAAAGAGGATTTAGTGCATACCAAAGTAAGAATTGAGCAATTGTGCATAGGAAAGTTCACATGAAATGATAAATTTTTGGTTGAAAACCATGAGATTTAGAATTGAATGAGTGAAAAGATTGTGTAAACAAGTTTATAATCATGAAATGATTATGAATACATTTGATATGGTGAGATTATGAGACCCATGAAGGGGATTGTAAAGGTAATTAAGCCCACGAAAGGTGGCTAATGAGAAAAGCCCAGTTTGGAGGCCCAAATCCATAAGCTTTTATGAAATGCGTGAGTTATTGATGAAATATACATGAAATGTATATAATAAGGACATCAATGATGTTAAGATATGATATGATAATTGGAAATGCAATTTCCAAAAGGATTGAAAATCCTTGAGTTGACTAGAAATGAAATTTCTAGTAATGAGTCGAAGACTCCCAAATTCTTATGATAATTGGAAATGCAATTTCCAAAAGGATTGAAAATCCTTAAGTTGACTAGAAATGAAATTTCTAGTAATGAGTCGAAGACTCCCAAATTTTACGATAATTGGAAATGCAATTTCCAAAAGGATTGAAAATCCTTAAGTTGACTAGAAATGAAATTTCTAGTAATGAGTCGAAAACTCCCAAATTTTATGATAATTGGAAATGCAATTTCCAAAAGGATTGAAAATCCTTAAGTTGACTAGAAATGAAATTTCTAGTAATGAGTCGAAGACTCCCAATTTTTTATGATAATTGGAAATGCAATTTCCAAAAGGATTGAAAATCCTTGAATTGACTAGAAATGAAATTTCTAGTAAAGAGTCGAAGACTCCCAAATTTTTTTATGATAATTGGAAATGCAATTTCCAAAAGGATTGAAAATCCTTGAGATGACTAGAAGTGAGACTTCCAAGAAGAAAGAATTTGAAGCGAAGCTTTCAAAATAATTTTTGATGGTTAATTATCCCTATTTTGTTGTGTCAAAAATGGGATGTCATTGTTTTCGTTGATATTCACTGGCGAAGCCATGAACATCAATGAAGGGCTTCTATAGACATCCATTTTTGACCATGAGTATGGTCATGAATGGTTGCCTTTGATTTAAGGTGAAATAGGGTATCAAAACCCTAAGTTCCCAGTTTCACCCCTTGTGGGTAATTAGATAGAGGTCATTATCACATGTGTGTTTTTAGGTCAGATTGAGTCGGTTCTTTTTGCATTAGGTTTTTAGAGAGTCTAGGAGCATCCCTGCAAAATTCCATGGCATTCTGAGCTAAGCTTGATAGAAAATAAGGCCTTTTGTGACTGAAGGGCAGTACTTTCATTTGAATCACAAAAGCCCTGAATAACTGTCGATCTTGTCTCGAATGGTCTCGAGGCTTTGGCATAGATATTTAAAGTGTGTTTGGTAGCTAAGTTGATCAATGGTAAGATCTGTGGAGCCTTCTGGCCCATATTTGGCTCTAAAGGCTCTAAAGGCTCGAAAGGCCCTTTCAAAACCCAGATTAGGGTTTCGACTAGAAGCGACCGGGGTCTGTCGTTCTGACCATTCGGATTGGTTGGTTTCGTTTCTCTCATCTTGCCTTGCCCAGGCATCTTTGGTTTAGTTTGTTATTCTCCGTCACGACCGGTCTCCTCATTTTCCTTTTTGGTTGAAGAGAGTTCATCTTCAATTCTGATCCATCGATTTCGGCCAACTCTTCTACCTCCGGTTTCGGCCACAATCCTATGCCTTTCTTCGGCGTACTGGCGTTGCTGTCGCCTTTTCTGCGTTCTGGTCATGAATTGCGATGGATAGTGTTGTGGAAACTTTGGGTGTCGGACTTGGAGCCATTTTCCTATTTGGCTAAGCGGCGGTTTTACCATCCTAGCCCCCTGCGAATCAGACACTTTAGTAGAAAAATTATCACGTGGAATAGCTTCCATACCTATTTTTTTTCGGCTAGATGGTTCGGCCTCAATTTTTTGGCCGGGTTATTTTTTGAAAGCCGAGTCTTTTACATTCTCAGGGTCAGTTACCCTCTTCTCTGTTTTACATTCCCCATGTTTTTCTAGCCAACTCCCACGTGGTTCGGCTAATACATGGAAACAATTTGAGCAAAACAGAGGGTAACCATTAATACTGCTAACAGTTTGCAGGCTTAATCTGGACCATTGCCTGAACCTAAGATGGTTCCCTGAAAAAGCATATGGGAACGTTGTTGCTTTAGCAGGGAGGAGTCGCTCGAAGGCCGAACCTCTGCGTGGTGATCTGCTATGCATCATCGACCTCTTTCCCTTTGAATCAACTATAGGATCCTGCATACAAAGCATGTTAATGGGCAATTCATTAAAATAAATGTCTTCATCTTCGACTTGTGCGACCGGTTTTTCGGCCTCAGCGAACTTTAGCTTCTCATTTTTTATGGCATTTTGGATCGCATCTCTAAACATTATACAATTATTTGTGTTATGCGTCCAACAATCATGCCATTTACAATATTTTTTGTCTTTAAGTTCTTCCTTTTGAGGAATCACATGGCCTTCAGGTAATTTTATATGCTTGTCTCGGCATAGAAGGTCGAATATCTGCTCTGTTTTAGTAGTGTCAAAATCATATTTCTTCTCCCTAAACGGCAGATTCTGATTTGGCCTTTTTGGGCCATTATTTCTATTTTCAGTTCTTTCTAATTTATTTCTCGTCAAGGCCTTGCATGGCCGATTAATTGTTAGTTCGGCCAAAGAAATCTCGGCTTCCATAGAGCAGTTCTCTTCTTCATCCAAAAAATGTTCTATGTAATTGTTCTCCCTAGGTTGATTCCGATAATACGTACCCCTAGAAGAAATTCTTTTCTGGTTTTCTTCTTCCAAAATCTTTTCATACCTAGAAACGGTTGATAGTAAATGACTAAGGTCATAGAATTCTTGTCCTACAAAACGTTTCCTATTTTCTAGGCTAAGACCTCCTAAAACCAACTTAACACAATCAACTCTCGTAAGAGAAGACCTGCACCGATTTTCGGCGTTCCTAAACCTATTAATATAGGCCTCTATCTTCTCGCCTGGTTCTTGGGGCATTCTTGCCAAGTCGGCCACTGTTACTTTAGCTTCGGCCCTATAAAATCTTAGGTGGAAGATTCTTTCCATATCCGGCCATTGTCGGACCAAACCTGGCGGCAAATTGACGTACCAGTCAAATGCCGATCCGGTAAGTGAACTGGCAAAAAGGCGAAGTTTTAGGAAGCCGTTAGTAGCTATCTCTCCACATTGGGTTGTAAATCGACCAATATGTTCATAGGTCGATTGCTTGTTATCGCCCGAAAAAAGGGCGAAGTCGGGAAACCTATAATTCCTAGGGAATTCATATAACTGGTCGACGTAGTCAAGGTATGGTTTAGCGTAAGCAGTCCGTATATTCGGTCTGCATAAACCCCCCACTTCTTCTCTAATAATATCGGTCACTTCGTCACAGTTAATGGGTGGCCGATCTTGCCATTGGTCGTAATTTCCGACCGCCCTTGGGTCATATGAAAATGGTGGTCCGTAATTTTTACTATTCTGACCAGTTATGTTGGGTGGTATTTCCATTGGCCTAACATGTGAAGTGGCCTATTGGTCATAGACCCTAGGATCAGTTGGCATATAAGAGCCGTAACTCTGGTTTTCCTGTCCTAAAGGAATATTACCCGGGAAAGTTCCCATCGGCCTAGCATACGAGCTGGCCTGTTGGTCGGGAGTGGGTTCTTGATAAATTGGATTGGTGTAAATCTGTCCTCTAGACATCTGGGTATTTGGAGACGTTGTTTGGTTATATTGGATTGGTGCATCTCTCATCTTGCCGATATTCGGCCTGGACGTATTCATGGGTATATTATGGCCTATTTGCTGGCCAGCAATATTAATATTTTGCCCCCCAGGATTTTGGGTAGGCGAGGTGTCTTTTGCTCCACTTGAGCCAATAATCGGCCTGGGTGGATTTAATGGTGTGTTAAAACCTAAAGGCTGGCTAGGCTGCCCCCCAAGGCCTTGATCAGGCCTTTTCTGAATCTGGATTTGCCCATAAGTTAAATTACTAGGGGTTGGTATCTCAGGCTGAGATAGCCTTTGATTCCTGCCATGTGACTGATTGGCCGCATGTTGATTGACCGCTGGCCTTAACTTCTCGACCATATATCCCATAAATCGGTCTATACTATTTTTCATGGCATCAGCCGTTTGACGATTCTCGTCCGCGAAACTTTTTAAGGACCGCGGCCATTTGCGCATTCATGGCCTATGTTTGTTCATGCATTCTTTCATCAAAATGCAAACGACAAGCAGCCATTAAATTCTGAGCAAGATTTTCCTCGTCCGTTTCTACCATATCACTACTTCCCTGGACCGAAGGATCATTTCGGTCTAGCACGGTTGAGGGGAAATCAGTATTGGCTTCTTCGGTCGATTCGACCGTAACTCCTGTGTCTTTTTTCCTCGGAGGCATAATTAGCACTGCCGTCCCACCGAGCGTGCCAAAGAGTGTTCACCCTAAAAAATTTCTATGGTCTTTAGGTATAAGCACCTCGGCCTGGCAGTTTATCACGCGGGCGTGCCAACTGCAATCAAGGCGGTTGTAGGTTCTGGGGTCTTCGAGTGCAAAGACGTGTGTGCCTTGAAGTGTGAAAATGCAATGGAAATGAAGGAATTCAAGCAAAAATACAAATCACAAGAAACATACCATTGTTGGTCTCGTAAGCTCCTTTGATTAATATCCTTGCAAATGATGAAAATCCAAAATGAATCCGGATTGAGTACAACTTGATTGCGAAAATAAAAAGTTCCTAAGCTAGGAAAGTAAATTGACTGAAAGTAAGTAAGAAACGAAATGTAAAGAATAAAAGTAGTAGAATATTTGATGTTGAGTGTCCCTCTTGATGGTTTCCTTCCTTCGCTTTTATAGGATGGCAATTTCGGCCGTTTGGATGACAAGTGTCTCCCCACGTTCTAACACATTATCCACTTTTCCCCCAAGCTATGTCTCCATTTTCCCACGTTTTGGTAATTAGGATTTACTGGGTCTTCTTCAGATGTTGACATGTGTTAAACCATGACCTTCCACTAAGCTGTCTTTTCTCCTTGAAGATAGGGAATGGTTGTATAATCGATATTTGCGGATGGCCGAAACTCTGTTTGATCGTTTCTCCAGATAGCCGATTCTTAGTAGGTCGATTTATATTATTTTTTCCTCACGGCCGAATTTCCTTCCTTCAGTTTTTAGCTTAAACTAAATCTAGGACGGCCCTCAATCCTTTTGGCCTATTTCTTCAGAGTGGCCGATGATCTACTTGGCCGATTCATATTTTTTATGGCTCAAGTTCCTTCTCTTTAAATTCAATTATGAACTCTTCTTTTATAGCTCGGCCAAAACTTATGGCCGATTTTTGGTGTGTCAACAGCTATGTAGAAAATCTGAAAAGGCTACTTAGGCAAAAGTTAGGGCGTTAAAAAAAATGAAAGGAGTGGACTTCTTTGATTAGATTTATGAACTACGAAGACCTGATTCCCCAAAATATCACAAAGAGTTAAAGGAATGGAAAGAAAATACATCAAGGACAGGGATACGTAGGCAGCCCATAAAGTTACCTTAGGTGCTGTCTATTTCTTGTAAAAACCTCAAGAGTTCGTTTCATTTGTAATCAT